>SJYC01084427.1:0-11655 GCA_006408675.1 Madoqua kirkii | reverse complement strand
GTGTGTGTGTGTGTGTGTGTATGTATGTATGTAAGTAATCTCCCTTTGCCTCTTTTTCATAAAAGCTCTTGTGATGAAATCTAGACTGATCTCCTTATCTTAAAATCCTTACTTTAATCACATCCACAAAGACCCTTTTTCCAAAGAAGGTAGCATTTACTCTTTTGACAAATCAAGTAATAGTCTCAGGTTCCAGGGATTAGAAAGTAAACATACCTTCTGGGAGGGGAGGCATTTTTTCCCCCAACTATCAGACAGTTTGCCATTCATTGAATGCAAGTAGAAATGTTGTTTAGAATGAATTTGTTTTCAAAATACTACTGAGAGTAAAATATAAAATATGTGAAAAAAACACAACAAAGAGATAAGAATTTTAGAGGCAGGAGATTCATATTTCACTTTGGTCATGCCTAAAGTCTTCATGTATTTCTTTAATTAATAGCTAGGAATTGCTTTTTCTATGCTGTTCAGTTTTAACTTGAGTTGAGAGAAAAAATCTAGGACATTGTGAGAAGTTACAAAAATGGTATTGTGAGTTCACATAGCCATAGTCCTTTCATTTGCTTCCCTCCCTCTAGAGATATTTCAGCTTTCCTAGGGAAGCTGAGGATCTTTAGAACTGGCAGGTATTGCATACACAGAAGATATTTAATAAATAGCTGATTCCTCTGTGCAAGTTTAGCCTTTTGTTTTATAGGGACACATCAATATTTTAGATCTAAAAGCTAATCTTCAATTAAAAGTGTTGTGTCAACACAAATGTAATAATTTTAATACTTTTTAAAAAAGCCTGGGTTGAAAAAGTCAAAACAAGCAAAAGTCATAGAAAAGGTAAAGAAATACAAAAGCTGGTACTTTGAAAGGTGCAATAAAATAGATTTTAAAACGCAATCAGATAAGGAAATAGAGAAAGCAAAAATGTTCAACACTAAGATTGAGAGAACATGTAATCACAGATATAGAAGTAATTTTAGAATTGTGAGAAATTATTCTATGCAGCTTTCTATAAGGTTAAAAGAATGTGTGGCAAAGAACAGTTGGGTATATCTTTCCCTTTCTCCTTTGCCTTTTGCTTCTCTTCTCAGCTATTTGTAAGGCTTCCTCAGACAACCACTGGCCTTTTTACATTTCTTTTCCTTGGGGATGGTTTTGCTTACCACCCCCTTGTACAGTTATGAACCTTTATCCATAATTCTTCAGGCACTCTGTCTATCAGATCTAATCCCTTGAATCTATTTGTCACTTCCACTGTATAATAATAAGGGATTTGATTTAGGTCATACCTGAATGGCCTAGTAGTTTTCCCTACTTTTTCTTCAATTTAAGTCTGAATTTTGCAATAAGGAGCTCCCGATCCGAGCCACGGTCAGCTCCAAGAGGAAACACAGGTGGTCAAAACAAGATGCTCAATCTCAGGAATCAGCAGAAAAAGCAAATTAGAGGTGAAAGGCATAAAAGAAATCCAGCTGCTCACTTCTGCTGTCTGACGGGTCTTTCTTTCAGAGGAGCTATCCGGCTGTGCCCCCAGGAACTTACCCAAAGTGGGCTTGCTGCCTCTGCCAGTTCATTCGTTACTGTCTGAACCACCAGTGAGGCCCTCCTCTGCTAGTGTCCATTCTTATTCTGTGGTATGCGTCATACAATCTAAACTATTTTACACCTTCATATTTTCAAGTATTTGCATCTGCCTGCAGAAGCTCTTTGTCTAGGATGACAGTCAGGTACATAAACAGATAATTCAGAATATAGTTGGAGAAGGAAATGGCACCCCACTCCATTATTCTTGCCTGGAGAATCCCACAGATGGAGGAGCCTGGTGGGCTACAGTCCGTGGGATCACAAAGAGTCGGACACGACTGAGTGACTTCATTTTCACTTTCACTTTAGAATATAGTGGAGTAAGTGGAAAAATGCTATAGAGGCCTCAAAGAGAGCCTCAAAACTTGCCTAGAGGTCAGTATGGGAAAGACCCATTGCCAGATATTCTTCTCTCAATCTGTAGGTTAGGAAAACTGGATTCCCAACTGTAGCTTGACAATAGCTCTGTAGAGTCTGTAGTGATGTCATCTCTCCCATCCCTGTCTTGAGTTTTTGTGTCTTTCCGCTTGTCTGTTCATCTTGTCTGTTCATCTGATCTATCTAGTTAGAGGTTTGTTCATATCAAGTTTATTGATCTGTCAAAAAAATAGTATTAGATTTTATTAATTTTCTTTTTCTTTTATCTCAGTCTGACCGTTATAGTATAATTTAACTTTTTTCCACTTACTTCGGGTTTAATTTGCTTTTCGATTTTCCTGGTTTCTTAAAATGGAAGCTGAAGTCATCCATTTGAGAACCTTATTCATTTCTTTAATAAAGGTTTTTAGTTCTATATGTTTCCAAGTACTTCTTTATTAGCACTCCATAAGATTTAATAGGAAGTGTTTTCATTTTTATCCACTGCAAAATATTTTTCAATTTCCTTTTTGATTTCTTTTTTGTATATGAGTTATTTTGAAGAGTATTCACTTACCAAATATTTAGGAAGTTTTCTATTATAGATATAATTTCATTGCACTCAGAGAATATACTTGGTATACCTTGAACTGTTACAAATTTTTTGGAGACTTATTTAATGGCCTACAATATACCTAGAGTGTGTTCTCTGCTGCAGTTGGGAGAGGTTCTAAAAATGTAAACTGGGTGAATTTGTTAAAATTTGAGTTATTCTTACTGTGCCTCTATTCCTGATTTTCTCACTTTATGAATTTTGTTCCTCTCAATGTTTATATTTAGAAAATATTATCATCTGCTCTTTAAGTTATTAATACTATGTACAAATCCCTGGGTCAGGAAGATCCTCTGGAGAAGGGAATGGCTACCCGCTCCAGAATTCTGGCCTAGAGAATTCCACGGACAGAGATGTGTGGAGGGCAACAGCCCATGGGGTTGCAGAGTCCAGCGGGACTGAGCAACCGATGCCCCACTGCTACTAGAGTGACATACAGCTCCCTCTAGTGACCAAATTCAGACTTTCACATGTTAAAAATCATTTGCTTCTGATTGTTTAGAGAAATGCATTTAGTAAAAAATAAATATTTTGGTAATTATAGATTATTTTTATATGTGTCTCCACATGGTGAATTTAATTGAAGTGTTACAAATAAAACTTTTTTTCATTTAAATTAAGTTTAAAAATTATATTTATCAATATGGGGGGTTCAAATAGCTCTTATTTTTCTAACCTTTTTTGTCAATCATACATTGTCTAGAACTTTTATGTATAAACTGAAATATGAGTCCATTTGGCATAAATACAGATTACTGGTTATTTATGAACTCTACTCTGTCCCATAGTTGACACAAATTCCTCATTCCCCTAAGCAGTTATTCCACTTGCAGTAACTGAATATCTGTTACAAGCCATTATAGGTTGAACCACGTTCTTTTTGAAACCATTCATTGAAGTCTTAACCCCCAGTTTTTCAGAATGTGACTTTACTTGGTGGGTAAACTATTAAGTGAAAATGAGGTAATTAGAGTGGGCTTTATCCAGTACTTTATCCAGTTTATTCCTTATAAACAGGGAAATTTAGAAAATAATTCATATAAGAAAAATATCTGAACACGAAGATGGCCATCCTGTACAAGCCAAGGAGAAGAGTCTGAAACAGACCCTTCTCTCACAGCCTCAGAATGGACCAACCTTGCTAACACTTTGATTTTGGACTTCTGGACTCCATAAATATGAGACAATAGATCTCTGTTTTTTAAGCCACCTAGTTAGTGATACTTTGTTATAGCGAAAAGTGAAAGTTGCTCAATCGAGTCTGGCTCTTTGCAACCCAATGGGCTATACAGTCAATGGAATTCTCCAGGCCAGAATCCTGGAGTGGTAGCCATTCCCTTCTCCAGGGATCTTCCCATCTCGGGGACTGGGCCCAGGTCTCCCATACTGCAGGCGGATTCTTTACCGTCTGAGCCATTAGGGAAGCCTTTGGTACAGTAGTAGCCACAGAAAACTAAAACGTGCCAAACACAGAACCTCAGTTCAGAGGCAAAAAGCACTGTCTCAGTACCATGAAATTCCAAGTCTACCAGAGAGATGGTCTTATTAACTTTCAACCAGTATATACTGGCTGAAATTCATGTCACAGAGGAGAGATATACACTCCAGATCTGGTCAAAGTATGGGGCATCTTATCTGTGAGGTAGAGACATCTAAGCTAATCTGGAAGACACAGTATGACTTAAAAAGCTGAAGGACAGAAGAGATGTTGGGAGGAAAAGGAATAACATCAGCAAAGACACCAAAATAAAAGCTAACTGCTAATTATAAGATGAGCCAAGAGCTGGGAAGCAGTGTTTTAAAGCTAGAATTTATGTTGTGAAGGGCAGTGGTAAGAGATGAGACAGAGGAGACAGAAAATGGTATTATTGTAAAGAAGACAAATAAGGCTTGCATAAGGAGCTCACAATCTAGTTCCAGACACAGAATTTAAGTATGTGAAGAGCACAGAAAGGATAAACATGTAAGTACAAATGATATTAACTCCATAAAACAATAGTAATAGTGACTTGTGAATTTAAATAAATTTGGAATTAATAATGTCACCAGAAGCTGGGAAGGGTAAATAAATATATTCTAAGCTCCTTGCTGGTAAATGGTAAAAGTATTTATTTATAATAGATTCTAAAATGTCATATATAGGTGATAATTTCTAAGACAACCACTGAAAGGTAATAAAAAATATATAACCAAAAAGTTCACCAAGCAAAATGAAATAGTAAATAAACTTGATTAATCAAAAAGAAGTCAAAAAAGAAGATAAGGGAACAAAAACCAGTTGAACAAATGGAAAGCAAATAGTAAGATGGTAAAGTTAAATCCAAATATTCCAGTCATTAATTTATACCAACCAATTACATATAAAATATAGAATTAAAACAATCAATAAATATAAAATATAAATTCAGAGAGTGAATTAAAAACAACAGAACAACAACTATAAAATTCAAGGATATGTTGCCTGTAAGAGACACACCTTAAATGTAATGACACAAAGGTTAAAAGCAGCATAGGAAAAGATAAACTATGCAATTACTAACCAAAAGGCAGCTCATATAGCTCTTTTATATTATACACTTTAAAATGGGTTTTTAAGGCAAGATGCATTACTAAAGATAGATACTTTGTAATAAAATGGTCATTTTCCTAAGTAGACAAGCAATTCCAAATTTTTTTTATAATTAATAGCATAACCTTTATTTATAAAACAAATTCAGGCAGAACTAAATGAAGAAATTAGTAAACCATGATCATAGTGAAAGATTAATCACTTTTCTCCCTATGGCAGTGTTTATGTAATCATATCAAGGTTTTGAATTTTCTGTTTTATTTGAGTAAACAAAACAGTAACTGCTTACAAAAAATGGGGAAATTTGGATGAAAAAATATTATTTGAAAATATTTTAGGAGATATATAATCTATCTATCTTTATATTCCAAATTACATTTTAAAGTAAGCAAGACTTTTTCAGAGCATTTGAGAGAAATTTCTCAAGTTGAGTTTTCTGGGTGAGAGTCTGATTTCTCCTCTGAGATTTTACTGTATCTGTGATCAAAAACTTGCATTTTAAGTTTATTTTCTGTTACTTAATATATTCAGAATCGCTAAATGAATTTTAATTACAAGTGATGAGAATTCTAAAAATGCTTATGGTCTTTAGGGAAGCTCAGTTTCAAGAGACGCAAATATTTTATATTCTTAAATAAGTTTATGCTGTACAAGTAAGGTTTGCTTTTAGGAAGAGAGACGTATTGCTCCTTGGAGACCATGAGAGATTTAGGTAGAGGTAACAGGCAGGAGAAAAAGGGGACGACAGAGGATGAGATGGCTGGATGGCATCACCGACTCGATGGACGTGAGTCTGAGTGAACTCGGGGAGATGGTGATGAACAGGGAGGCCTGGCGTGCTGCGATTCATGGGGTCGCAAAGAGTCGGACACGACTGAGCGACTGAACTGAACCGAACAGACTTTACTGTGAAGCTTCTTTTTATGCTTTGTATTCTGCTTCTCCATCAGGTACTGAAGAAGACAGTCAGCACTGGCCACATACCCCTAAATATAGAGGTTGTCATTTAGGGGAAGGGAGCCCTGTGAAAGCACATACTTGCGAGTATCACAGCTTGATTTTGCTTCTGAAGCAAATCTGGCTATCACTTTTTGTGGATTTCCTTTTCTTGCTATTCCTGCACTTCCTGTATATTTTCTTTCTTAATTCTGCCTGAAGATATTTCCTTTTATAAAAAGAATTATTGGAGTATAGTTGTTTTATAATGTTGTGTTAGTTCCTGCTGTACAGATGAACCTATTTGCAAAGTTGAAATACAGACGCAAACATATGGATACCAAGGTGGGAAACAGGGATAGTGGGATGAATTGGAAGATCGGGATTGACACATATATATATACTACTCTGTATAAAATATCTAACTAATGAGAACCTACTGCAAATATTTCTTAACTGAACACTGTTTTCATACATTCTATGTTTTTAATTTTGTGTGCTACATTTTAAACAGATGCAATTTCTTCCAGTTATTTTAAGATAGAGAATAGAAGAAACCAGGGGGATTAAAATAATTCCTGTATTGGATGTGTATCTCAGCTGCTTTGATTCTCTCAGGTGTTTTAGAGAGAGTTATGCATTCTTCTTCATAGCTAGCTCTCCAGGCATCCTACTCACCGATCAATCAGTGTTCATCGCTAGTTCTCTTGAGAGCCTACTCACAGATCAATAAGCAGCGCTTTCAGGCATACTAACCTCTTGGCATAATCAGCTTCTCGTTGGAATGTGCCATCTGTGCTCCACCAGGGACATCTTTCTCTCACAAAACTGGCAATAGTGACAAAGTTCATTTGAATTCCTGGTACTCATAATCCTAAGGAGTCTGAGATTCTCTTTCTAAATATAGTCACCTCTCCTTGGAAAACTCTTAACCGCCCCGTTACAGTAAATCAAGGTTCACATTTATTTTCTGTGCTGCAAAAAGAATGCCTCACAGTATTCCTCTAAGATCTCTCCTCATTCCATAACGTCTGCCCAGGTTCCCCCAAACAGCCTCTTTCTTTGCCATCATGCCTGTTCACCTAAATTCACCAACATGGAGGCTGAAGGAAATCGGATAAAAATCTCTACAGGACCTGTCAGACCACATTTTAATGAGACCTACAGGTTGTTTCTCAACAACAACATGAGACTCTACCCAAAGATTAAGCATGTTTGCTCACAGGCAGAGTTCAGGGAAGCATCGCAGCTGCCTGAGAAAACATGCTAACTCATCAGAGGTTTATTTCCTCCTTTAAAGTCTGGAAGCCAAAAAACAAACTGAAAGTCCTAATACCAGTCTAGCACTCTCACTAGGTCTAAGCATATTTCAGGATATCAAGTTGATGCTCATTAAAAAAAAATGACTCAGCCTGTCTTGAGGATACACAGTATTGATGTCAATGGATTTTCTTTTTGCATGTTGTTTTCTGTATCTAACTAGGACTGAACTACTGGAATGCTACAGGGAAACTGTTTTTATCCTGGCTACTTTGAACTCTTCCAGTATTTCAAGAGCAAATTTGAAAAACTGATTCCAGTGGAAAGAATCAGTGCGATGAGGCTCCTTGGATAGCCTGAGGAAGTAGAAAATGATTAGTCAGTTAGGAAATGAGGTTTGGGATGGAGGGAGCTTTAGCAGTGACATAAGAAATAGTCTTTCAGTTTTATAAATTTTGCACCATTTGTAAAGCAATGACACCCTCACATCTCCATTACAGACAAGCTAACATTTCCTTTACTGATGAAATATTTGCCCACATTATGATGTCAGGGTGATGCTCAGTTTCAAAAATTGCTTATTAAGAGTCTATGAAAATATTCATCTGGATTTTGCTCTAAATGTTTTCAACTTCCAATAACATGAAAAGAAATGGAAAGCATGGCTTAGCTTATTGCTGTCACTTTTAGCTGATATTTGGTGAGAAAATTATTCATTAATTCATTCTAAAATATTGAATAAATGGCTATCAAACATGGAGCTGCATTAGGTATTGATTTTAAGAGGAAATGCATATACAGAAATATACAGAATTATTCTTAGTATATGTTTACTGTTTTATATATAAGATTATATTTCTAAAAATGCATTTAAACAAAAGTTTATAGATTTAAAATGTTAAAATAGATCTATCTCTTTTTATATAGATTGCATACACACACACACACATATATATATACATGTGTACACTTACAAGCATATACAGTTTCAGAGGATGGATAACTTGGACCTTCATATCTAACTCCAAACATATACACATATAAATTACATATTTATAGCCTCCCAAGTTAGATTGCAATCTGGAATTTGATTTTTTCTCAGAATACTTGGAAGAATATGATAAGCATTATAGGTGTTCACAAAATTATTAATTGGTTAATGTTAACACACTGATTCAATAGGAATGGTTCAATATAGAGAAGCCAAGGATGTTATTTTAGGCAGAAAGTCCTCTACTGGTTACTTATTTTTTTCTAGGAATGCACAGAGAATTTGAATATAAAAGCATATGGTACTTCACTGAGATCCAAGCTATATTCACATTCTAAATCCGAAATGATTGCTGCCATTAGAATCACAGTGTGTAGACTTTAGTTGCCATTCCAGAATATTATATTCTAGGTCTTCGTTTCCCTATTTACAGCTACAGGGCTGTGTTCAAGTTAGTGAAAGATGTCTTTTTCTGTCTTAAAAAAATAATGATGTTCTCTTTATTTTCATGAAGAACTGATATTTGGCAAAAGAGAAATTTCTTGCAAGTGAGTTATTCAACAACAAGGAAAAGTAGCATCGCAGAGGCCTGAGATATACCTTTATTCAGTGCTTTACAAAGCACAGACTCGATACCCGTTTGCATTCCCCACAAGAATACGTGTGCTTCGGCAATGGGTGTCTATGGCTTGGTAGCTTTGTGTCCCGTATCATAACACATTGCTAAAGGTTTGGGGATAAACTAGGGAGTCTCTGGTACACCTCAGAGACTTTGTCTCCATGTGTGATTCTGCCTTAAGCCCTGAAAGAGCGCCATGGCTGTAACCAGGGCTGGACTCAGTTTCTTTCCTCAGTGCTTCCGTGACAACACAACCTCATCGAACGTCTTAAATCCTAGCTTTACTTCTGTATTATCAGAACTAAGGCTATTTAACCATTGTTTCCTTTAAAAGCTCGTTTTAGTGCTTGCGTTGGTGAGCATTTAGTATATGCATGCATGCTCAGTCCCTTTAGTCATGTTTGACTCTTAGCAATATGGACGGTGCCCACCAGGCTTCTCTGTCCATGGGATTCTCCAGGCAATGAGACTGGAGTGGGCTGCCATGCCTTCCTCCACGGGATCTTCCCAATCCAGGAATCACACCCGTGTCTCATGTCTCCTGCACTGGAAGGCAGATTCTTTACCACTAGCGCTACCTGGGAAGTTCACTTAATACACGCTTGTGAATAAATGAATCAGTGAATGAAGAAAATGGCTTTTGATCAGCTCTAAGGTCTTGCAAGGTTCTAATTTCATGTGTTCCTACACACAAGATGTGTTTATTTTCAGAATCTTGATGTTTATCTACGGGACTGCTGCTGCTGCTGCTGCTAAGTTGCTTCAGTCGTGTCCGACTCTCTGCGACCCCATAGACGGCAGCCCACCAGGCTCCCCCGTCCCTGGGATTCTCCAGGCAAGAACACTGGAGTGGGTTACCATTTCCTTCTCCAATGCATGAAAGTGAAAACTGAAAGTGAAGTCGCTCAGTTGTGTCCGACTCTTAGCGACCTCATGGACTGCAACCCACCAGACTCCTCCGACCATGGGATTTTCCAGGCAAGAGTACTGGAGTGGGGTGCCTTGCCTTCTCCGTTATCTAGGGGAAGTAACCAGTAATTCCTAGGGATTAATTTGTCTAGAGCAATAGCCATGGACACTACACCTTTGTTCATGCACCAAATCCATGGTGAAGCTCTGAAAGAAATAAATTTTCAAAACTTTACAAAGCTGGCAAACTTTTGAAGGCACATAGAGGAGAAATGGAAATTTACTTTTGGTCCTTTCATCCAATATAAATAAAAAACAAAATTCCAAAGAAGAAGGAAATGTTTTTTTCTACAGGGTGAAAAATAAACATGTTTCCAATTTGTCTATAAATACCCGTGCGTGTGTGTGTGTGTGTGTGTGTGTGTGTGTGTTTGCGTTCAGTCATGTCTGACTCTTTGCAATCCCATGGATTGTAGCCCGCCAGGTTCTTCTGTCCATGGGATTTTCCAGGCAAGAATACTGGAGTTGCCATTTCCTACTCCAGGAGATCCTCCTGACCCAGCGATCAAACTCATGTCTCTTGTGTCTCCTGCATTGGCAGGCAGATTCCTTACCACTAGTACCATCTGGGAAGCCCATAAAAAAGAAAAAATGGACTATAGTCTTCCACAGTAGCAAGATAGTTTTTCACACTATTTTTTTATTATTTTGTGTGAAATGAACGTTTGGAGATTATCTTAAAAATGACAGCTCCTCCTGCAGAATTAACAATTCTATCCTCATTTGCTATTCATTCAGTGTTGGACAAGCCACTCTCAGATTCTCAATTGTCTCATCTACAAAATAGTTTGTGAAGGATTTATGAAGATTACGGATAATGAACGACAAATATCTGGTACATATTTGATGCTCCATAATTAATAATTGTTTCATCATCATTGGGCTTCCCTCATAGCTCAGTTGGTAAAGAATTCACCTGCAATGCAGGAGACCCCGGTTTGATTCCTGGGTCAGGAAGATCCGTTGGAGAAGGGATAGACTACCCACTACAGTATTCTTGGGCTTCCCTTGTGGTTCAGCTGGTAAAGAATCTGTCTGCAATACAGGAGACCTGGGTTTGATCCCTGGATTGGGAAGATCCCATGGAGAAGAGAAAGGCTACCCACTCCAGTATTCTGGCCTGGAGAATTCCATGGACTTTATAGTCCATGGGATCGCAAAGAGTTGGACATGACTGAATGACTTTCACTTTCACCTTTCATCATCATCACCATCAAAATGATCCTCATGAGTCATTATTATGAAAAGTAACTTGAAGTTTTAAACAGATTTTAAAATCAGGGCATAAAATATTACAAATAATTCAGATGTTAATAATAAATGGAACACAAATTCTTTCCAAATCATCCTGTTCTTTTTAGTAGAGGCAACTACCTGATCTATCAAGTGACTGGCTTAAGTTTAACTGAGTCAAAGGAAAGCATAGAGTCATTATATATGTGCTAACTCACAATGAGCTTCTTAAAATTTGTATCCTATAATTCCATCCTAGAGACCAAGAAAAATCAACTGTTTTTAATGAGTTTGCAAATCTCATCATGTTTCCCAAATTGTAAATTTACTTCCATCTTATCAAATGTGGGATGCATTGATTATGCAATTGTTCAGAATACTACAGAAGAGTTTACATGGGATTAAGTAGAGAAAAACATGGTTAATCATGTAGCAAACAAGTTGAGATTAATCATGTAATGAACATGTTAGATTTCTTGCTAATCAAAGAAATAAAAATTAATTTTATTTTAAATGAATCAGTATCATAG
>SJYC01084426.1:0-25982 GCA_006408675.1 Madoqua kirkii | reverse complement strand
GGAAATTAGAATAGCTTTTTTGGGAAGCAACAAAAGTCACAAAATTTGTCTTAGCTTGATTGAGCAAATGAAATTTTTAGTACGTATTCTTAAAAAAATAAAGAGCAAAACATTTATAGAAATGGTCATTAAATATTTTCTGTGTAATGAAAGCTAAATAATACTCATAACATCTAGCACTTATGTTGTACTTACGCTATGCCAGACATGTTTTAGATTCTTCACAAGCTTGTTTAATCCTTATATGCTCTCTTTTTATCTCCTAGATAAGGAAACTGAGGTGCAAAATGCTTAAGAAATTTGTTACAGTGCAGAAGATATCAGACTGTGGATTTTATTCTCTAAACCATTACATTTTTACCCTCACAAAAAGTGGGACAACTTATGACTTAGCAATAGGGAAATTGTCATGTAAATTATTATTTTCATTAGACAGAATATTATGCAACCATCATAGTGAACCATTATGAAGAATATGAGCAATGTAGACTTCTAGAAATTATGCTAAATCATAAAATGATGTAGTATGATTAACCCATTATGATTGTAATGGTAAAATATGACTCCCATATGAGAGACAATGTAAATGAGTATGCAGAGCCAGTTACATGCACAGAGATTGCAAGAGGATTGAGATTAAAAAAAAAAAAAAAAGAAGAAGGCATATAAAGATCTAACCACCTACCAATCCTCTGCAAGAGAATAGCTATTCACAAGATCAAACCCAGGGGCTAAATCAGTATGCCCATCTGATGCGGCACAGGCTTCCCAACAGAAGGACATTTTAACTGAATGATGGAGAAGAGCACTTGGCTTTAAAAATTTCAAGTAAATAGTGAGGTTGATGAACCTAGAGGCCCTAATACAGAGTGATGTAAGCCAGAAAGAGAAAAATAAATATTGTATATTAATGCACATATATAGACTCTAGAAATGTGGTATTGATGAGCTTATTTGCAGGGAAGGAGTGGAAATGCAGACACAGAGAATGGACTTGGGGACACGGTAGGGGAAGGAGAGAGTGGGACAAATGGAGAAGGTGATACAGACATATATACACCATCATGTCTTTGGGGACATGGGACTACACTATATAGTTCATGGGGTTGCAAAGAGTCAGACACGACTGAGCGACTTCCACTTCACTTCACTTCATGTGTAAAACAGACAGCTGGTGAGAAGTTGCTGTATAACATGGGGAGCTCAGCCTGGCACTTCTTGATAACTTAGCGGGTAGGATTCAGGGAGGAGAGGAAGGCTCAAGAGGGAAGTGATATATGTAAATTATGGTTGATTTGTGTTGTATGGCAGAAACCATTACAACACTGTAAAGAAATTTTCCTCCAATTAAAAAACAAATTGAAAAGTGTGGAGTAAAGATGGAAAGTCAGAGACAGAAGGAAAAATGTTCCTATTTTATTAACCAGAGAAAAAGGAGTTTGAAACTTGAGCCTGGCCCTTAGTTGGATGGAGTTTAGAAGAACAGACTCGAGCCTGCTGGCTCAGATGGTGAACAGAGGTCCTTCTCGAGTCAATGCCTGGCAAGTGCTGTGAAATCGTAGATATCCCGAAGACTACAGCAGTGGTAGATAGTTGTGGATGGGAGTAGGAGTCAGACCAGAAGGAAATCTGGGTCTCTTTTTGAATGGAGTTAATTTCTAGAGATTGTGGGCTATTGGAATTGTGGAACACAAAGAGCCACAGAATGTCAAGTATAGAGCAGCAGAAGATCCTCTAAATCCTTCTGTCTAGGACTTTGAAAACCCTTGATAGCTTTTCAGTCTTCATGACTGTGGAATTCAAGAAACTGCCAACTGGAAGGCATGAGTCAAGGCCGTTGAATAGCTGGGATGGTGCAAGGCCTGCATAGGTCTTGACAACTATTAAGTAAAATATGGAAAGTAGTGAGTGATAAATATGATTTTTATTTTAGAAACTTTCTTTAGTGTTAAAATATTTGGCAATTTAAAAAAATTGGCTATTTGTGGAAGTTGTACTTTAGCAAGTCTCCTCTTTCAGCTGTGTTTTTTTAGCTATCCAAGTTGCTAAAGTGGATGTTTTTAGATTAGAATTTTTCCTTCTTTTACTCTTTTTCACTCACATCAACAAAATAAAATGATGTGGTTCAATTTGTTTATATTTGGCTTTGTTTTCCTTGCCTGAGTATAAAGATTCAGATAAATATTCCTTATACCTATGTCAAAGACTGTACTGCCTGTTTTCTTCTGGGATTTTTATAGCTTCAGGTCTGACATTTATGCCCTTCATCTATTTTGAGTTGATTTTTGTATGTGGTGTGGGAAATGGTCTAGTTTCATATTTTTTCCAACATCATTTATTAAAAAATCTCTTTTCTTCACCAAATATTATTGTCTTCACTGTCACAGATTAATTGACCATATGTATGTGAGTTTTTTTCTGGGTTCTCTACTCTGATCTGTGTGTCTGCTTTTGTGCCAGTACCATACTGTTTTGATTCCTAGAGCTTTGGGGTATAATTTGAAGTCAGGTAGCATGATACTTCCTACTTCACTCCTCTTTCTCAAGATTGCTTTGGACATTTTGGATCTTTTGTAATTCCATACAAATTTTAGGATTATATTTCTTCTGTAAAAAAGGTACTTTCTATTTTGATAGAGATTGCATTGGGTAGAATGAACATTTTAACAATGTTAATTCTTCTAATCCACGAAGAAGAAATATCTCTCTACTTATCTGTATTATCTTCTATTCTTTCATCAATATCTTAGAGCAGGGGTCCCCAACCTCTGGAATCTAATGTCTGATGATCTGAGGTGAAACTGATATAATAATAATAAAGTGCACAATAAATGTAACAACTTGAATCATCCTGAAACCATCCCACCCCATCCCTGGTCCATGGAAAATTTTTCTTCCGCAAAACCAGCCCTTGATGCCAGAAAGGTTGGGGACCAGTATCTTAGAATTTTCAGAGTACAGATCTTTCACTTGCTTAAATTTCTTCTTAGGTATTTTCTTATTTTCGATGCAATTGGAAATGAGATTGTTCTGTTGATTTCTCTTTCTGGCAGATCATTATTAGTTTATATCAATGCAAGATTTTTGTGTATTAACTTCATATCTTGTTCCATTTATTAGTTCTAATAATTTTTAGTAGAGTCTTTAGGATTTTCTATATATAGTATCATGCCTTGTGCAAATAGTGACAGGTTTTTATCTCCCCTTCCAATCTGAATGCCTTTTATCTTTTCTAAATACAACAGTATTAAACTAGAAATCAATTGCAGGAAGAAAACAGGGGGTAAAAGACAAACACATGGTAACAGTGGGCAAGCTTGACTTGGTGTTAATCTTAATCTTTAGCCTTTCAACTTTAATTATTTTATTTCTTTCTTTCCTGTCTGAATGATGAGGCTAAGACTTCTGATACTGTTGATTAAAAGTGGTGGCAGTTGACCACCTTGACTTGGTTTTCATCTTAAAGGAAACGCTTTCAACCTTTCAGCATTGATTATGATGCTAGCTGGTTTTCATAAATGACCTTTATTATGTTGAATTATATTCCCTTTATCCCAACTTTGTTGAGAGCTTTTATCATGAAAGGATGCTGAATTTTATCAATTGTTTTGCACCTATTGAAAATATCATGTAATTTTTATCTTCTGTTTTGTTAATATAGTTTATCACATTGATTGACTTGTGGATATCGAGTCATAATTGCATATCTGAAATAAATCCACTTGATCATGATGAATAATCCTTTTAATCTGTTGCTCAGTTTGGTTTGCTAATGTTTCACTGAGGATTTTTATATCTGTGTTCATCAGTGAAATTTGGCCTATTGTTCTTTTGCTGTGGTTTCAATGTATGGATTTACTATCCAGGTGATGCTTGCCTTGTAGAATGAGTACAGATACAGAACTATTCCTTCCTCAGCAATTTTTGGGACTAGTTTGAGAATGATAGGTACATGATATGGTCCCAGAGGTCCCTTAAACTATATTAATTTTGTAAAAATTCTTTTTTTCTCTTTGCTATTCTAGTCCTGTGATTTCTACTGTTCTGTCTTCTAAGTTGCTTATGCATTGTTCCATATCACTTTTGAGTCCCTCTAGTGTCTTTTTCATTTCAGTTATTCTTTCAGCTGTAATTGGTTCTTTTTTTATATTTTCTAATTTATCGTTAACATCTTCACTGTGTTCCTCTATTCTTCTACCAAGGTTGGTGAGTATTTTTATGACTCTTCCTTTGAACTCTTTATCATCACCTATCTCTATTTCATTAGGGCTTTTTTTTTTTTTTTTTTAGTTTTTATCTTGTTCTTTCCTTTGTATGTTCATATTGCTTTGTATTTTCATTTTGTTTTACTTCCGGTGTGAAAGTGAAACACAGGCAGGTAAAACAGTTACCTCTCCCACTCTTGAAGTCATGTACTTCTGCAGAGCATTTCTCTGCAGCTGCCTGTGCCTGATGGTTCTAGAAGCAGGGCTGGAGCTGAAGTAAGCATGGCCCAGAGCTTTTTCGGTGGGGTGGGGTGTTCTGAAGCTTCTCCCAATGCACACTGGGGCTTCTATCTCAGGGAGGAGGTGGGGTGCTGGAGTTGAAGCCTGGTATGGGCCAGGGGTTCCCCTGGGATGTGAAGCCACTGCCGAAGTGGGGTGCCCGAGCCAGATCCCTGTGCCAGCTGGGGCTTCTCTAAGGGTGCAGTGGGAGCTATGGTCTTGGCAGGAGGGCTAGGGCTGGAGTCATTTGAGGCTGAGGTCTCTCCTGTGGCATGTTGAAAGCTGCTGCCTTGGTGGGGTGGAAGGGACTGGAGCTGAAGTCTGATGTATGCTGGGGCTTCTTCTGGGTGCACTGAGAGCCTTGAAAGTATCTAGAGTGTGAACCGGGTCTTTTTCTGAGGCTCATCAGAATCCACAGCCTTGGAGGAGATCACGGGGGTCTGGAGCCAGGTGTGGCCTGGATGTCATGCTTGGGTGACCTCCACAGAACAGGTAGAGTACCAATCACTTTTTAGTTTGTTGTCTCTGTGCTGGGACTCAGAGCTAATTAGTGTGTACACATGCCCATTGTTTCCTCACACCCTCCTGCTCTTCTGATAGTAAGCTCACTTGGTTTTCAAGACTAAATAAGGGGGTCACCTTCCCATTGCCCATCCCCAGGGGCGAAATGCTCAATGTGGGGCTCAAATGCTTGCTCCTTATGGAGGACCTCTGAGTTTGTAATATCACCCTCCTCTTTGGGATCACCTCTTGAGGGGACTGAGTCCAGACTAGAGCACTGCTCTTCCCTTTCAACCTGTCTCAGTGTGTGTGTTTCTTTATATTCTTAATTATAGAAGAGCTCTTCTGCTAGTTTTCAGATCATTCTCAGAGTTATTCTACATGTAGTTGCAGTTTTGGTGTGTCAGTGGGAGGGGGCAAGCTCACGATCTTGCATCTTGATCCTACCTCCCCCTACTACCTTATACATTAATTTCCCAAAAAGCCCTGACTACCATTCACAGATTCAAGTTCTAACACTAAAAACATTTTAGTATGAAATTCTTGCCACTGGTTTATTTTAGGGTTTAAAAGAATCAAGTGCTACTGAAAAAAGTGTACTACCTTTCATCAGTCTGTACCAACTAGCCAAATTTCATTCCTTTAAACCACCAATGCTGTCTAAAAACTTTACATTTATCTTCTAAGCAGAAAAATGTATATATTGATTGGACTATAACCTAAACAGACATTGTTCTGGGGGATCTGCATTCGAAAATGAAGAAATCCTACTGCTGAGCTTTGCAAACAGTGCTATACTGTGGCATGAAGCATAAAGAATAAACAAGCTGGCCTGTACTGGGGCTAGGCCAGCTGGTTGCTAATGAACTTCTTTTCTAGGGCCGTCATCTGCTGTATTTCCTGTGACTCAGCAGAGCCTCCCACCCTCTGTTCAAAAGAGTCACAGATCATTTTGGAATAGTTTGCAGTACACACCCTTTCTACTTCGATGACATCAAAGGTAGTTAAATTTAGTCACTAAAATGCAAACATTTGCCCATCGAACCAGCCATAGGACTCCTTTTAAACACAGTATGTCACCACTTTTCACCAATGATACCAGTTTCCTTTTATTGAACATTCCCTGTAATCAGGCACTTTTCTGAGCACATTCCACCCATTAATCCTCTTAATAACCTTAGTGAGAAGATACTACTCCCATTTTTCAGATGAGTAAACTAAGGCAGAGAAGGTTGAATAACGTGCTCAAGCTCACACAAAGAAGTTGGGGTTGTAAAGCAAGGAAAATGGCACCAGATTCCCTATGCAACAGTCTCACTTCTTTGGCACTCTAGCATCACCTTCTGGTGCCTTACATATAACCTATGGTCCAAACACATTCGTACTCTTTCAGTTTCAGGTAGATCCCCTGCTTATGCACTGCTGTTGCCCTTGAGCTTGCAGTACTCTGGTTTTCTATGGGGGATGTATGCCTCTCTGCCTTTAAACCAACATATTCAGTAGAACCTTGCAGAAATATTAGAGTTAAGTTGGGGGAGAGTTAAAGGACAATCATGGGGAGAGTTATTTTGTTTTGCTTTAGTGGTAGTCTGCTTAATCACAGGACTTCCCCGGTGGCTCTGAATCCACCTGCCAATGCAGGAGATGCAAGAGGCTTGGGTTCAGTCTCAGGGTCAGGAAAATTCTCCGGAGAAGGAAATGGCAATCTGCTTCAGTATTTCTTGCCTGGAAAATTCCATGGCCAGAGCAGCCTGGAAGGCTACAGACCATGGGGTCCAAAGAGCTGGACATGGCTGAGCACACACGTATCCAGGATAGGAGGATGGGTAATAAAAAAGAAAATTACAGTAATGATAATTGGGATCAGAGCTCCCCTGTATTAACCCCTTATTTGTTGGATAAAGGGAAGGATAATGAACCAAACATGGAACAACGAGCTGGTTCAAAATTGGTAAAGGAGTATGTATAAAGCTGTATATTGTCACCCAGCTTATTTAATTTATATGCAGAGAACATGATGCAAAATGCCAGACTGGATGACACACAAGCTGGAATCAAGATTGCTGGGAGAAATATCAATAACCTCAGATATGCAGATGACACCACCCTTATGGCAGAAAGCGAAGAGGAACTGAAGAGCCTCTGAATAAAGGTGAAAAAGGAAAGTGAAAAAGCTGGCTTAAAACTCAGCATTCAACAAATAAAGATTGTGGCATTCAGTCCTAACACTTCATGACAAATAGATGGAGAAAAAGTGGAAACAGTGACAGATTTTATTTTGGGGGGCTTCAAAATCACTTCGGATGATGATTGCAACCATGAAATTAAGATGCTTGCTCAGTGGAAGAAAAGCTACGACCAACCTAGACATGTTTTTAGAAAGCAGAGACATCACTTCTCCAACAAAGGTCCATATAGTCAAATCAGTGGAGGTGATGGAATTCCATTTGAGCTATTTCAAATCCTGAAAGATGATGCTGTGAAAGTGCTGCACTCAATATGCCAGCAAATTTGGAAAACTCAGCAGTGGCCACAGGACTGGAAAAGGTCAGTGTTCATTCCAATTCCAAAGAAAGGCAGGGCCAAAGAATGCTCAAACTACCACACACTTGCACTCATCTCACATGCTAGTAAAGTAATGCTCAAAATTCTCCAAGCGAGGCTTCAGCAATATGTGAACCGTGAACTTCCAGATGTTCAAGCTGGTTTTAGAAAAGGCAGAGGAACCAGAGATCAAATTGCCAACATCCGCTGGATCATGGAAAAAGCAAGAGAGTTCCAGAAAAGCATCTATTTCTGCTTTATTGACTATGCCAAGGCCTTTGACTGTGTGGATCACAATAAACTTTGGAAAATTCTGAAAGAAATGGGAATACCAGACCACCTGACCTGCCTCTTGAGAAATCTGTGTGCAGGTCAGGAAGCAACAGTTCGAACTGGACATGGAACAACAGATTGGTTCCAAAACAGGAAAGGAGTATGTCAAGGCTGTATATTGTCACCCTGTTTATTTAACTTATATGCAGAGTACATCATGAGACACTCTGGGCTGGAAGAAACACAAGCTGGAATCAAGATTGCTGGGAGAAATATCAATAACCTCAGATATGCAGATGACACCACCCTTATGGCAGAAAGTGAAGAGGAACTAAAAAGCCTCTTGATGAAAGTGAAAGAAGGGAGTGAAAAAGTTGGCTTAAAGCTCCATATTCAGAAAACAAAGATCATGATATCTGGTCCCATCACTTCATGGGAAATAGATGGGGAAACTGGAAACAATGGTAAACTTTATTGGGGCTCCAAAATCACTGCAGATGGTGATTGCAGCCATGAAATTAAAAGACGCTTACTCCTTGGAAGGAAAGTTATGACCAACCTAGATAGCATATTCAAAAGCAGAGACATTACTTTGCCAACAAAGTCCGTCTAGTGAAGGCTCTGGTTTTTCCTGTGGTCATGTATGGATGTGAGAGTTGGACTGTGAAGACGGCTGAGCACTGAAGAATTGATGCTTTTGACCTGTGGTGTTGGAGAAGACTCTTGAGAGTTTCTTGGACTGCAAGGAGATCCAACCAGTCCATTCTGAAGGAGATCAACCCCGGAATTTCTTTGGAAGGAATGATGCTAAAGCTGAAACTCCAGTACTCTGGCCACCTCATGCAAAGAGCTGACTCATTGGAAAAGACTCTGATATTGGAGGGATTGGGGGCAGGAGGAGAAGGGGACAACAGAGGATGAGATGGCTGGATGGCATCACCGACTCGATGGATGTGAGTTTGTGTGAACTCTGGGAGATGGTGATGGATAGGGAGGCCTAGTGTGTTGTGATTCATGGGGTTGCAAAGAGTTGGACATGAATGAGTGACTGAACTCAACTGAACTGATGGTTTCCCCAGTAGTCACATACAGATGTGGGAGCTGAACCATAGAGAAGGCTGAGCACCAACTGGTGCTGGAGTAAATTCCTTAGAGTCCTTTGGACTGTAAAGGGATCAAACCTGTCAATATTAAGGGAAATCAATCCTGAATGCTCATTGGAAGGACTGATGCTGACTCAAGCTCCAGTATTTTGGTCATCTGTTGTGAACAGCCAACTCACTGGAAAAGTCCCTGATGCTGGGAAAGATTGAGAGCAGAAGAAGAGGGTGTCAGAGGATGAGATGCCTGGATGGCATCGCCAATGCAATGGACATGAACTTGGGCAAACTGGGAGATGGTGAGGGACAGGGAGGCCGGGAGTGCAGCAGTCCATGGGGTCGCAAAGAGTTGGACATGACTTAGCAACTGAACAACAACAACAGTGTGTCTCGGCTAGAGATTCTTACTTTTGTATCATTTTGAGTTACTAGTCTAAATGGGATTCTAAAGTGCCCGCCCCATATCCTCCTCTTGTTCTGTCCTTCTCTTGTATCACAACTGAAATATGATTTTGTTTAGTAATAATCCATTCATATTCTCATCTCAAAGTAGCAAAGCAATTCTCTGTTGAGCTCCACTAAGAATATATTAAACTCTCTGTTTCATCTTGGAACCAATATTTACAGGAACTGAGTTCAAAACAGATTTCATATTGTGTGTTTCCTGGTCTTATTTTAATCTCTTTCAGAATTAAAATTTTCTTTTACTTTCTCTATTAGAAACATACTGCTTTATCCTTCTGTTGATAGATGAAATATCTAATGTGATCTCTCTGGCCTAGAAGGTTAAGAACTGAAATCCAGATTTTAGAGAATGAATAACTCAGGTGTCTCAGTTCCTGCTCTGTCTGCCTGACATTTCTTTTTCAGGTATATGCTAGCCTGCCCAGCATTCTTCTACAGCACCAAATGACTATCACTATTAAAGAAACAGTCTATATTCATCTTTTTACTTAATAGTCTTTCCTACTAAACAGACTGAAGGAAAGTATTACTAAGCTTATGTACAGGTAAAGAATTTGAGACTTAGAGAGTTGAACAATTTGTGGTAGGTCATGCAGAGAGTAATCAGGCCATGTGGCTAAAACACTCCAACTTTGGTCTTTTTGACCTGTACCTTTTTTTTTTTTAGAAAAAGAATTCAGTTTTATTACTGATTGGGCATTAAACTGGAATGTGATACATCTATAGGAAATCTACTAAGAGGTTTCAAGGACAGAAAGAACTCTCTTCCTTCTAGAAAGCCAAGCAGATACAAACTATTACATAAATGTTTTCAAAATAAACAATAATTATTCCTCAGGTATGACCTCTATCTTTTGTCCTAGATTATGGTATCTCCCTGATAAGTGAGTCAGCAATTTATTCTTTCTTTTTCCTATAATTGTTATAGGTCATTTTCTTCTTCATATTATACTCAGATTGTCAGATGTTAACGTCACTATTAAAAACTTAAAGGATGTTGGGGTGGTCCCTCTCCCATCTGTGCCTAATTTGCCAACCTGGCTCTTGAAGAAATGCATTGATCCAACCAGTCAATCCTAAATGAAATCACTCCTGGATATTCACTGGAAGGACTGATGCTGAAGCATCAGTAACGGGATACTTTGGCCACCTGATGCAAAGGACCGACTCATTGGAAAAGACCCTGATGTTGAGGAAGGTTGAATGCAAGAGAAGGGGGCAACAGAGGATGAAATGGTTGGATGGCAGAACAAACTCACTGACTGAGTTCAACTCCAGGAGATGGTGAAAGACATGGAAGCCTGGTGTGCTGTAGTCCATGATGTCACAAAGATTTGGACGACTTAGCGACTGAACATCAACAACAGATCCTGGAGAATGACTGGAGTATAGACCACGGCAAGCCCCAATAGGTAACAGCCCTGTTCACAGCTGCTGTGCTTCACGCAGTGTCCTTGCTACAGCAGATTTACAAAGCCTCGTGTTCCCATGGTATGCAGTTGTTGATTTAGTGAGGCACTCTTTTCTATTCTGACCAGATAAGGGGATCAGAAACAGGTTGCATTTACATGACTGACACAAAGGCATTCATTTATGCTTTTACTTCAGGGTTGTGTTAATTCTCCTGTCCTCTGTCATCATATGATTTGGAGGGATTCAGACAGAATTCCACAGAACATTACATCAATCCACTCTATCAGTGCCATCACACAGCTTACACATGAGGAACAAGAGGTGGCTAGCATGGAAGGCGTGAAAAGTGACAAGCTCTTCCCATGGTGGAAAATAAACTATATGAAGTATTTACTTTAGAAAACTTGAAAATTTCTTCTTTGTCCCTTTGAAATGTGAATCTTTGGAACTTCCCTAGCAGTCCAGGGGTTAAGTATCCACCTGCCAATGCAGGGGGCACAGGTTCGATCCCTTGTCCAGGAAGATCCCACATGCCATGGAGCAACTAAGTTCCTGTGCCACAAGTACTGAAGCCCACATGTTCTAGAGCCCACGCTCTGCAACAAGAGAAGCCCCCACAATGAGAAGCCTGCACACCACAGAGAAGTCCCCCCTTTCTGCAGCTAGAGAAAACCTCCTTGCAGCAACAAAGATCCAGCACAACCAAATAGAAACAAAGGAAGGAAGAAAGGAAGCTATTGATGTCTTCTTCTAGTCTCTTGGCAATTTCAAAGCCCAAGAAATGTCCTGAAAGCCCAGGAAATGCCCCGAGAACCATCCTTTAGAAATGTAACCTTGAAGAAAGACTATGTCCCTCTCTCCCAGCCTCTGTGGAAGGGCAGGAGCCTAACTCCATGAAGCATCAATTCACAAATGCAGATGATCTGTTCACCTTGATTAACCTTCCCACTTCACCAAGCCCTCCAGCACTATTCCACTAACTCACCCCAGTGTTTCTCATCTTCAGTGTCTCTCACCTATCACCAGTCTCCCCCTCCCCCCATTTTACTGTGATATAATTTATATTTCACATTGAATAAGTTTAAGGTACACAACAAATGATTGGATTTATGTTTATATTGGAAAATGGCTGCCACAATTAGTTAATATCTATCGCTACACATTTATAAATTTGTTTTATCTGTGTTGAGAACTTTCCGATATACTCTCAGCAACTTTCAGATATATAATATACTATTGTTCACTTGGTTCCTTGCCTGTTTAACTCAGTCTGGAACAACCTATCTTTGATGCAGGCTTCATGATGAGAAGAGCTGGAGAAGTTGCTTTGGCTGTGTTGGGAATTTCAGAACTCCTTTTCAAGCCCAAACCCCCTACTTCTGGACCACGACATAAAAGAAGAACAAAAATCTATCTTATTTGAGCAGCTGGATTTGGATGTCTTTCTGTGTCTCAGCTTGGCATGTGTCATAAGTAATATAAGGCCTATTTGAATGAGTTCCTTTAAAAAGGAGAAAAGTTTGAGGGTAAAAAAAAAAAACTGAGACGTAATTTTGTTTTCTTCCTCTGAACATGAATTATGGCACTGAACTTTGTTAAAAGTCAAAACTAAGGAAAATACAACAGTGCATGCAGCATCCCATCACACACAATTGAAATAAATGAATGTGGTATTTAAGTCTTGGATCAAAATTGTATTGTTCAGAAACAGGAAAGAACAAAGAGATGAACACATTTATAATATTTTAAGATTCAAATTGGCCAAGTTATACAATCATCTATTTATTAGAAAAACATTGCAGAGAACCTATCCTCAAGTCCTCTTTGTTTTCTCAAATACTTAGATTGCTCAGAAAAAATGAATATAATAATATGATAAACATAAAGGAATACTTCTGTTATTATGGCATTTTTTTCAAAAAGGAACAAAGAAGGCAGACCATCATCCAGTTATACAAAGGGTTAAATCCCAACCCACTTCAGTCACCCTTAGACAGGGTGCCCTGAGGGGGATTCAGGATGGAAAAATAAAAGGATAATGTATTCTGTGTTTTGGATGACCAGGACCCTATTAGTTAAGATGCATTCCTTAAGAAGAATCTCAATGACTCCAGATTCTTGCATTTTCTCAAATTAGAAAAGCACTAAAAACTTTGTCAACAAAGGTCCGTCTAGTCAAAGCTATGGTTTTTCCAGTAGTCATGTACGGATGTGAGAGTTGGACTGTGAAGAAAGCTGAGCACTGAAGAATTGATGCTTTTGAACTGTGGAGTTGGAGAAGACTCTTGAGAGTCCCTTGGACTGCAAGGAGATCCAACCAGTCCATTGTGAAGGAGATCAGCCCTGGAATTTCTTTGGAAGGAATGATGCTAAAGCTGAAACTCCAGTACTTTGGCCACCTCAGGCGGAGTTTATTCATTGGATAAGACTCTGATGCTGGGAGGGATTGGGGGCAGGAGGAGAAGGGGACAACAGGATGAGATGGCTGGATGGTATTAGTGACTTGATGGATGTGAGTCTGAGTGAACTCTATGAGTCGGTGACTGACAAGGAGGCCTGGCGTGCTGCAATACATGGGGTCACAAAGAGCTGGACTCGATTGAGTGACTGGACTGAACAGAAGATCATCAAGTTGAGATCTCTGTTCTGTATGACTGAAAGTGAAAGTGAAGTTGCTCAGTCGTGTCTGACTCTTTACGACCCCATGGACTGTAGTCCACCAGGTTCCTCTGTTCATGGGATTTCCCAGGCAAGAATACTGGAGTGGGTTGCCATTTCCTTCTCCAGAGGATTTTCCCAACCCACAGATCGAACCTGGGTTTCCAGCATTGCGGGCAGACGCTTTACCGTCTGAGCCACCGGAGAATTCCAATCCTCTATGATTAGTAGTAATCTTTTATCAAGATATACCTTGGACTATGCATTTCCTGTCAAAAAAATTTTTTTCCTATCTATTCTGGGTCCTCTCCTACCTCTTGGGAGCAGTCCCTCAGAGCTACCCAAAAGACTGTTTGCCAGGCTATAGTTTTCAGTAAGGTCCCTGAATAAAGCCGAAACCCTCAACTCTTACATTATGTATTGTTTAAGTTAACAATAGTCATGTATATTTCCTAATGAACTTCTCACCATGTCCTTATTACAGTTTTCTTGGAATGATGCTAATTTTCACCATGTCACTCAGTGATACCTTTCTTCTTTCCTTTCTCTTTCTCCATTTGTAAATGCTGTTTCATTAATTGATTCAACAGAAATTCTGAACACTTACATTGTGCCTGGAACTGTTACAGGTACCAACAAATAGCTTATGTTATCCTAAATGGGGATGGACAATAAAATATGAACAATCACATAAGAGAATACTGGTTTGTAACACAGCAAAAACTGAGGTGGGGAGGGAGGTGAGGAAAGAAAATAATGACAGGGAAATTAACTGGAGAGAGAAAGCTAGGCTAGACAGGCTGACCAGGGCATATATGCCTGCTCAGTGCCAGGAAAGAGGACTCTTGAGGCAGGAAATGCAAATGCAAAGACTTCTGGGAAGGGGAGAGCTGGGATCCATGCAAGAGGAGGAGGCTGCGGAAGCTGGGATATGGCGAGCAAGGAAGAACGGAGAATGAGATGAGGTGGGAACTGGAGAGGCCTCATTAAAGGAGGGACTCAGGAGACAGCCTAGGTATTTAAATTTTGTTCTAGGAAGAAAGTAAGGTTTTAAGAAGAGAAATAATAGGATCAGGTTTGCATTTTTCAAAGACCAGTCTGGTCATTAGCAGTGCTTGGATTGCAGGAGAGAGAGAGAGTCTTATCTTTCACCACTGAGGTTACATGCTGCTAGGGGGTAGGGGTTTGGAAGTGATGACTTCCCCAATTAGGGAACTGGTAGTGAAATCTCTGGACACCAGAGTTCATTTGCATATCACAGCTTGATTGGCTTGAAAAGGTTTCTTGTTTGTATTCTGGTCAGACTTCCAGCCAGATGGTTTGGGGCTGAAACTGAAGCAAAAATCTATCCAGCTATGCATAGGGATTTTTTTGTTGTTGTTTTGTTTAGGAGGGTCTGAAGATAGCATTGGGAAAGATCAAGGGCCATGGGGAAGTTTGCCTCTGCCCCCACAAGATGTGAGAGTTAAGAATGAGAGAAGCTCAGATGATGACCAGGTTATTTTTCTGGGGCATCGAAAAATCAGCAAGCACCACAGCACGAGCTCCATTCACACTTCATTTTAAGTCGGCATTGTGCTTTTGTTAGTTATACATCCATCTTCTCCAAATCAGGATCTAGAAAAATAATTTTGTTCTTAGAACTTCTCAGCATCTTTATAAGTATCACCTTAAAGTTAAATGAGTTGGAATTAAATCATTCGTGGACTAATTTACATGGAACAGAAAATCCAAAGTGAGTGTGCTAATACTTTGCAAATTATTATTTAGGAGATGAGTATATTGGAATAATTAACATAAATAATTAAGATACTTTAAGACTATTGTGTGTTAAGGGAAATGAGATTTTAACTATCTGTGAAAAACTATTGGACAAGCATTCTTGATGATGATTAAAACTCAATAAAAACTTTTTTTTTTTTTTTGCTTTCCTTTATGAGAAGAAGATAAATGTATTTGAAATGCTTCATTAACGGGAAAGTCTGCTTTATGCCATCTAGAGCTGAATATATACTTGTGAAATATGCAAATATTTTCAAGGTATAAAATTTTAACTGCAGTTGAATTCATCTGAAGCAGCCTGAAAAAAATGAAACTAACACAGCCCATAATTCCATTTTTCATTTTAACAACCTTGGCTAAACATTTTCTCAGGATTGAAATTTTTGAAGTAAATCAGTCTTAGTGACTTATGATCTCACTTTCTCATATTATATCTGCCAGGTTCCATGGGGGCACAACCACCAACCTCAGATACCAAACAGGACCAGAGTAGGAACCTGGCTTTGTAAAAAGTCAGGAGCCAGCCCACCAGCTGCAAATTCTACCTTTATATAATCACCCATTCTTTTGTCTTAATAACCAGTCTCTCTTAAAAAACAAATGCTCTCAGGAAAGATGGGAGTTAAAACTCTGCAGAATTTACTTGTGCTTTACCTGTTGGATTTGACAAACATCAAAACATTAAGAAAATGTAATTAGGGACTTCCCTGGTAGTCCAATGGTTAAGACATGGCCTTCTGATTCAGGTCGTTGCAGGTTCAATCCTTGGTCGGGAAACTAAGATGCCAGGAGCCTCTTGACCAAAAAACCAAAACATGAAACAGAAGCAATCTTGTACCAAATTCAATAAAGTCTTTAAAAACAGCCCACATCAAAACAACAACAAAAATCTTTAAAGAAAATGCAACTAAAAGAAGGATATTTTGATTCCTACAGATATTTACAGAGAAGAAAAGTTGTTTTTATAGCCTACAGCACTACCTAGGTGTGTTTTATGGGGTGCCTGAATATTAATGATGCAGTGAGAAGGCTGAGAAGAAAGGATCATCCTGAGAGAAGGTCCAGACAATAGAAAGGAGAGGAAAGGCATCCACTGTTGTCTCGGAAATGGAAATCTGGGGCTTGGATAATAGGAGATCTTGAATTTTTATCCTAGGTTTATAAACAAAGCCATCATAACTTCTCAGGTAAAAATAGATCCAGGGCAGAGTCAACCTTTGTGTGACACTTATCTGTCTCTGGGCAAATTCTAGGAGGAAAAAATGAAAAAATATATGAATACAAAATTAAGTGTAGAGCTGTTGAATTTTGTTTTAAGAAGCACAACATAAAAGCTTTGCATGGAGTTTATTCAGTGTCTTATTGAGGAGTACAGCCTGGAATACAGAGCTCTGAGAAACTGCTCTGAAGAGGTAAGGGGAAAGGTCAGTGTATATATGATTTGGGGGAAGGGAGTACATTCAAACAAGTACACATCTCAGTTTGCTGCAAGTCACGGAGATTCAATATCTTATGATTTCAGGGCCTCTTTAAGTATGAGAAGATGAAAGAATCCAGGTTCATAAAAAATCTTCTCCTGAAAATAAATATTTAGAGGCCTTTGTGACTCAGTTGGTAAAGAATCTGCCTGCAATGCAGGAGACCTGGGTTTGATCCCTGGGTTGGGAAGATCCCCTGGAGAAGGGAAAGGCCACCCGCTCCAGTATTCTGGCCTGGAGAATTCCATGGACAGTCCATGGGGTCACAAAGAGTCAGACATGACTGGGTGACTTTCACTTTCACTTTATGTCAGTTTTGCTGGAGCACAGTGTGCCTTGTTTCTGATCTCCACCATGAACTCCGTTCAGGGTGTATTAAAGGTACTGACTGCGGTGGATAATGGCTCAATCCTTGTAGAGCTAGATAGCTAGCAACCTTCTTCAGTTGGCAGAGCCTTGGAAGATGCACATGCCAGAGGACAAAACTCAAATGTTAGTGATGAGTCTGATGTCCTTTATTCAAAAGAAGACCAGCCATGGGTTGGTGGAGTACAGTGCCTAACAAGCAGCAGTGCACTCTTTCCTGGGTATTTTGGGCAAGAGCATGTTTTAAAGAAAGTATATTACCACATGCAAAATTAGATAGCCAGTAGAAATTTGCTGTATGATGCAGGGAGCTCAAATCCAGTGCTCTGGATTTGAGGGGTGGGATAGGGTGGGAGACAGGAGGAAGACTCAAGAGGGAGGGGACATTCATATACCTGTGGCTGATTCATGTGGACATATGGCAGAAACCAACACAAGGTTGTAAACAATCATCCTCCAATTAGAAAATTAAATGAAAAGAAAGAGGCAATGCAGAAACAGGGTATGATTGGCTCAGAAGTGGGGGACTTCCTTGAAAGTCTAGCAGGTCCTATTTTCTAGGGTATGTTCAACTAGCTAGAACTGAGTTGGAGTATTACGATTGGTGTTAGGTTTCCTTGACAGGGAGGCATTTCTGGTAAATGAAGGCTGATTTAGGTTTAGATTTGTGAAGTGGGCCAGGCCACTGGGGCAGTCTCCATTTTTCAGGTCCCCACATATGAATTAACTGTATCAGTGTATGGAATTAAGGGCCCCTGAAACTTACCATCTATTAATTTCATGTGCAATATGGCTCATGGTAGAGATAAGAATTTCAATTCTCATATGACAGCTGAGATCCAAAGATAAGAAGGCTTCCAGTTAGTACTTTGATAGAGCTAAGCCTTGAATCTGGTCTCATGAAGGTGGAATCTCTGCTATTATCTCCCTATGTAACCTCAGGCAAGTTACTTCACCTCTTTGCTTCTTTAGTCCTCTCTTGAAAAATGAGAGGCAAAATAAAACAAATGCACATTTCTCCCCAGTTTAATAAAAGCACTTCCCATTTACCCAAACTGAAAAATGAGACTTATCCTCTGGCTTCTCAGACTCTCACCCCTACGATCCAACAGAATGTCACACGGGGACCAGCAGTACTGCTGTAATACTAGACTCTTATGAAACTGTTTTTTTTTTTTAAAAAAAACTTAAATAACTAAGCATATTTAAAAGAGATTTACTTATACTGTGATAGAGACTGCAATTTACTTTTCCTGCCAGCCTCCCAGGATTTGATTCCTAGTCTTACTCTATAATAGTCATGAATGCTAGGGCCAGTTACTTGGTTTCTCAATGCTTCCATTTTCTCATTTATAAAATGGTGATATTACTGACAGCATTGTTATGATGATAATCAAATAACTTGTTGAATAAACCATTAATTTTTCTAGTTCACTCAGTTCAGTTACTGAAATCTGTATACAGAAATCTCAGGAGGCAGGTCAGGTGGTCTGGTATTCCCGTCTATTTAAGAATTTTCCACAGTTAGTTGTAATCCACACAAAGGCTTTGGCATAGGCAATAAACCAAAAGTAGATGTTTTTCTGGAACTCTCTTGCTTTTTTAATGATCCAATGGATGCTGGCAATTTGATCTCCGGTTCCTCTGCCTTTTCTAAATTCAGTTTAAACATCTGGAAGTTCATGGTACAAGTACTGTTGAAGCCTGGCTTAGAGGAGAATTTTGAGCATTACTTTGTTAGTATGTGAGATAACTGAAATTGTGTGGTTCAGTTCAGTTGCTCAGGCATGTCCGACTCTTTGTGACCCCATGGACTGCAGCACACCAGGCCTCCCTGTCCATCATCAAATCCCGGAGTCCACTCAAACTCATGTCCATTGAGTTGGTGATGCCATCCAACCATCTCATCCTCTGTCATTCCCTTCTCCTCCCTTCAATCTTTCCCAGCATCAGGGTTTTTCCCAATGAATCAACCCTTTGCATCAGGTGGCCATATATTGGAGTTTCAGCTTCAGCATTAGTCCTTCCAATGAATATTCAGGACTGATTTCCTTTAGGATGGACTAGTTGGATCTCTTTGTAGTCCAAGGGGACTCTCAAAGTCTTCTCCAACATAACAGTTCAAAAACATAAATTCTTTAACACTTAGCTTTCTTTATAGTCCAACTCTCACATCCATATATGACTACTAGAAAAACCATAGCCTTGAGTAGATGGACCTTTGTCGGCAAAGTAATGTCTCTGTTTTTATTATGCTGTCTAGGTTGGTCATAGCTTTTCTCCCAAAGAGGAAGTGTCTCTTAATTTCATGGCTGCAATCACCATCCGCAGTGATTTTGGAGCCTCCCAAAATAAAGCCTGCCACTGTTTTCACTGTTCCCCCATCTATTTGCCATGAAGGGATGGAACCAGATGCCATGATCTTAGTTTTCTGAATGTTTAATTTTAAGCCAACTTTTTCACTCTCTTCTTTCACTTTCATCAAGAGGCTCTTCAGTTCTTCTATGCTTTCTTCCATAGGGTGGTGTCATCTACATATCTGAGATTATTTATATTTCTCTCAGAAATCTTGACTCCAGCTTGTGCTTCATCCAGCCAGCATTTTGCATGATACACTCTGTATATAAGTTAAATAAGCAGGGAGACAATATACAGCCTTGACATACTTCTTTCCTAATTTGGAACCAGTCTTCTGCTCTATGTCCAATTCTAACTGTTGCTTCCTAACCTACATATAGACTTCTTGAGAGGCTGGTCAGGTGATTTGGTATTCCCACTTCTTTAAGAATTTTCCACGGTTTATTGTGATCCACACAGTCAAAGGCTTTGGTGTAGTCAATAAAGCAGAAATAGATGTTTTTATGGAACTCTCTTGCTTTTTCAATGATCCAATGGATGTTGGCAATTTGATCTCTGATTCCTCTGCCTTTTCTGAAACCAGCTTGAACATCTGGAAGTTTATGGTTCATGTATGGCTGAAGCCTGGCTTGGAGAATTTTGAGCATTACTTTACTAGCGTGTGAGATGAGTGCAATCGTGCAGTAGTTTGAGCATTCTTTGCATTGTGCCTTTCTTTGGGATTTTAGTGAAAACTGACCTTTTTCGGTCCTGTGGCCAGTGATGATTTGTTCATATTTCCTGGCATATTGAGGGCAGCACTTTCACAGCGTCATCTTTTAGGATTTGAAATAGCTCAACTAGAATTCCATCATCTCCACTAGCTTTGCTCATAGTGATGGTTCCTAAGGCTTACTTTATTCTACAGTCCAGGATGTCTGGCTCTAGGTGAGTGATCACACCATCATCGTTACCCAGGTCATGAAGATGTTTTTTGTACAGTTTTTCTGTGTATTGTTCCCACTTCTTAAAATCTTCTGCTTCTGTTAGGTCCATACCATTTTTCTGTCCATTATTGTGCCCATCTTTGCATGAAATGTTCCCTTGGTATTTCTAATTTTCTTGAAGAGATCTCTAGTCTTCCCCCCCCCTTTTTTTTTTGCTTTCCTCTATTTCTTTGCATTGATCACTGAAGAAGACTTCCTTATTTCTCCTTGCTATTCTTTGGAAGTCTGCATTCAAATGAGTATGTCTTTTATTTCCTCCTTTACCTTTAGCTTCTCTTCTTTTCTCAGATATCTGTAAGGCTTCCTCAGACAACCATTTTGCCTTTTTGTATTTCTTTTCTTGCAGATGGTCTTGATCACTGCCTCTTCTCCAATGTCATGAACCTTTGTCCACAGTTCTTCAGGCACTCTGTCAAATCTAATCCCTTCAATACATTTTTCACTTCCACTGTATAATCATAAGGGATTTGATTAAGGTCATACCTGAATGGTCTAGTGGCATAATATGGCAGAGTAGAAGGGCATTTGCTCATCTTCTCCTGTGAGAAATTGAAAACTACACTCACTGCTGAACCACCATTGACTGGAGACTGTTGGATTCCACCAAAAAAAGATACCCCATGTCCAAGGGCAAGGAAGAAGCCCCAACAAGACTGTAGGAGGGGCAAAATCATGTTTAGAATCATACCCCTTACCCTCCAGAGAGGGTTTTGGCCCCCCCCTTACTCAGAGGGCCAAAGCAAAGCTGTGTGTACCAGGACCCAGAGACCCCACACAGACTGAGCCAGAAATGTGTTTGAGTGTCTCTTGTGAAGATACAGGTCAGCAGTGGACTGCTGCAGGGGCAGGGGTTCTGAGTGCAGCACATCTGGGTATGGCAAAGCCCTCTTGGAGGAGGTTGCCATTAACCCCACCATAGGGCTGCCAGAACTTACACAGGACAGGGGAAACAGACTCTTGATGGGCACAAACAGAACCTTGTGCACCAGGACCCAGGAGAGAGGAGCAGTGACCTCACAAGAGACTGACCCAGACTTGCCTGTGAGTGTTCAGGAGTTTCCGGTGAAGATGTGGGTCAGCAGTGGCCTGCTGTAGAGTCAGGGGCACCCAGTGCGGCAGTTTGTGCATGGGGCCTTTTAAAGGTGGTCGTCATTTTCTTCATTACCTCCACCATGGTTTGGCCTCAGATCAAACAACAGTGAGGGAACATAGCCCCACCAATCAACAGAAACTTGGATTAAAGATCACTGAGCATGGCCCTGACCATCAGAACAAGATTCAGTTTTCCCCTCAGTCAATCTCTCCCATCAGGAAGCTTCCATAAGCCTCTAATCATTATTCATCAGAAGGCAGACAGAATGAAAACCACAATCACAGAAAACTAACCAAATTGATTACATGGACCACAGCCTTGTCTAACTCAATGAAAATATGAGCCTTGCTGTGTAGGGCCACCCAAGATGGGCAGGTCATAGGGGAGAGCTCTGACAAAATGTGGTCCACTGGAGAAGGGAATGGCAATCCACTTAAGTATTCTTGCCTTGAGAACCCCATGAACAGTATGAAAAGGCAAAAAGATAGGACACTAAAAAATAAACTCCCCAGGTTAGTAGGTGTCCAATATATTACTGGAGATCAGTGGAGAAATAACTCCAGAAAGAATGAAGAGATGCAGCCAAAGCAAAAGCAGTACCCAGCTGTGGGTGTGACTGGTGATAGAAGCAAGGTCCGATGCTGTAAAGAGCAGTATTGCATAGGAACCTGGAATGTTAGGTCCATGAATCAAGGCAAATTGGAAGTGGTCAAACAGATGACAAGATGAACATCAACATTTTAGGAATCAGAGAACTAAAATGGACTGGAATGGGTGAATTTAACTCAGACTATCATTAAATCTACTACTGCGGGCAAGAATTCCTTAGAAGAAATGGAGTAATCATCATAGTCAACAAGAGAGTCAGAAATACAGTACTTGGATGCAGTCTCACAAATCACAGAATGATCCCTGTTTGTTTACAAGGCAAACCATTCAATATCACAGTAATCCAAGTCTATGACCCGACCAGTAATGATGAAGAAGCTGAAGTTGAACAGTTCTATGAAGACCTACAAGACCTTCTAGAACTCACACCAAAAAAAGATGTCCTTTCATTATGAGGAACTGCAATGCAAAAGAAGGAAGTCAGGAGATACCTGAATTTTGCTATACGTCAACATGAATCCGCCATGGGTGTACACATGTTCATGTATGGCAGAAACCAATACAGTACTGTTAAGTAAAATAAAGTTAAAAGAAAAAAGAGAGAGAGAGAGAGATACCTGGAGTAACAGGCAAGTTTGGCCTTGTAGTACAAAACGAAGCAGGGCAAAGGCTAGCAGAGTTTTGCCAAGAGAACACACTGATCATAGTAAACACTTTCTTCCAATACAAGAGAAGACTCTACACATGGACATCACCAGATGGTCAATACTGAAATCAGATTGATTACATTCTTTGTAGTCAAAGATGGAGAAGTTCTATACAGTCAGCAAAAACAAGTCTGGGAGCTGACTGTGGCTCAGATCATGAACTCCTTATTATTTTCTAATCAGTCATCAAATCAAGAACATCTCCTATCTATATCTCTGGACATCTTCTCCCATTTTATCTTTGCTTTCTATTTCCAATCAGGATGCTTCCCAGAATTCCCTTCAATATCAGGATAGAACTAGGGTATAAACACCCCTATGCTTTTCATTTTTCCTTGCTATTTTCTATGTACTAAACAATTCAGGTGGGATATGTTTCTCATATTTAAGTGTCTACCACCTTTCTGTTCTTTTGTCACCTGTCTTTACTAAACAATATATTAATACTGTCATTAACCTTTTCATCTAGAAGACTACAGTGTCTTTGAAGCTTCAACCTCCTTTCTGCTGTGTGTCCTTAGTAATTCTGAGTGAGGAAGGTTTGAAGTACCTCTCCCCCTCCGACATATTTCAGCCCCTCTAATTAGCCACAGACTGATACAGGGGCTGACTGACTCGGCTGTAGGATATCATGGACCTCCCAAAGTCTTTCTCATCCAGAAATTGGGATAATCATTGTTCCTACTTGACTGTGGTGAGAATTGAATTAGCCAGAGCAAGTAAATTAGCACACTGTCTAGCACACTGCAAGTACTCAGGACTGAATATTGTCATCATAATCACGATTATCTCCAGTGGAGTTTGGTAACACCCATCTCCTTTCCCCCTGCAGAATACTTTACAGAATGGGTTCAATAACATTCCAGTTCCAAGTTCTGAAAATAAGGAGCAAAATATTAAGTAGTTGGTTACGATGATCTAGTAAGGACACTTCTTTCTATGATTGCAGAATCCATTCTTCTGCTGGTATTATAGCAAACATGTTGCATTCTTAGGAACCTCTGGTTCTAAAATATTTAAATAATTAAACATCTAAAAGAGAGATTGACTTATGCTGTGAGAGAGACTGCATTTTACTTCTTTTATAAATGGTCTTATAATAAGTAATTTCAAAAGATATGTTCAAAACAGGAATGCCATCAGGGAAATGTTATGCAGATGGAATGATTTTAAAGCTTAAAGTAATTAAGAATTCTTGGCAAGAAGAAACTTTGAAAAAATAGAATCCAATTCTTTACCTATAATAGTTTAATGCTGTACCTTTAGTAAACTCTTATTAATACTTATTTATGATATACCAAAATTTGGGATAAAAGCATATAATTGAAGCCTTTATATTCTGGGTACATTCATTTAAATTATTGATTGAGCCAGTGTCCTATTTTACAATGTTCTACTTTAGTGCAATAAAAATGAACTGCTTGGTACGTCATTAAGAATGACAACAAGTTCTTGAATTGCTAAGCATTTGGAATAAAAAGAGAGTGCACCTAATAATGAGATAGTTTATTGGCTCAGAAAGTCCTTTAAAGTTTCTTACACATTAGTGCCATCAATTAGGTTTCTGATGACTAATCGAATTGCATGAACACCTTTGGTTAAAGGCAAATACAACTCCAACCAATCAAAAGTAACACTTTGCTTAGTGAAAAAAAATAAGAACAAATGGTATGTTAAATCATAATATACAGGGATTCAAAGCATCAAAATAGAAATTATGGTCATTATAAACTAAAATCTATACTAAGTATTGTGTCCAAGAAACTATTAATTCAAATCTACAAAATTTAACAACTAGCCATCCTTTATTGACTTATTTATTCAAAATTATGAGTATCAACTATATGCCAAAACTCACACCACTGCTGCTGCTGCTGCTGCTGTCTCTTCATTCATGTCCGACTCTGTGCGACCCCACAGACGGCAACCCATTGGGCTCTGCCATCCCTGGGATTCTCCAGGCAAGAACACTGGAGTGGGTTGCCATTTCCTTCTCCAATGCATGAAAGTGAAAAGTGAAAGTGAAGTCGCTCAGTTGTGTCTGACTCAACGACCACATGGACTGCAGCCTACCAGGCTCCTCAATCCATGGGAGTTTCCAGGCAAGAGTACTGGAGTGGGATGCCATTGCCTTCTCCAAAACTCACACTAGTTGTTGCATACCGAAATTATAAAAGAAATATACATGGAATCTGTTCAAAAAGCTGAAAAATTAATGAAGTAGACAATACAAAAAATTATATAGTCTACTTGCAATTTGAAATTTTAAACACTTGAAATAAAGAGAAAGAAGTGTTATAGAATAATGAGTGAGTAGAACTTAGATAAGGTAGTACTATTTTCAGAGGATATGATATTTCTGGTGAGACCTAAATGATTCCAGGAAACTGTCATAAGGAGAGAGATAAGGAGGAGCTTTCCCACAAAGGCAACTTATGTGCATGCAAAGTTCCCAAAGTACTCAAGCATCTAAAAAACAAGAAGATCAGAGTGGTTAATAAATAAAGGGAAAGATGGATTGAATGACTTTGGACAGGTAGTTACAAATCAGCTGATGCATATAAATAGCGGTTATATTTTCACCAGTACACAGTGGGGACCCTTAAAGTCTGGAAAGGAGCAGTTAATAAAGAAATTATATACTGACTTCTACTGCATAGCAGATATTGCTCTACCTAAATAATAGACCAAATCAAGAGGCAATGAAATGGAAGGAAGTTAGGGAAGAGAGGAGGGAGGATGGAATAAAAGTGAGAGGAGAACACATTGAGACTAGGGGATTAAAGAAGAGAAAAATAAAGCTTTTGAAATTGATTTTTAATTTGAGTATTTATTTCCTAAGATTGGAAACCTCAGTTTGTAATCAATGGAGATTTTGTTCAACAAACTTTTATTGATGATTTAGTATGTGTCCAGAATTTCCAAACTGATAAAGACTTAATGTAATTGGATTGATAATACAATAATGGATAATAGATGAAGGGTATGGAAAACAGGAAATTTCTTTGGCGCATAGTCAGGCATTTGGAAACTAATCTCATTCATTCATCAGTTCAGTTCAGTCATTCAGTCGTATCCGACTCTTTGTGACCCCATGAATCTCAGCAGCCAGGCCTCCTTGTCCATCACCGACTCCCGGAGTTCACTCAGACTCACACCCGAGTC
>SJYC01084424.1:0-13973 GCA_006408675.1 Madoqua kirkii | reverse complement strand
ACACCCAGGGCAGGGAATTAGCAGTAATTATTGGCACAACAAATGAAAAAACCATTCACCAATATAATTCCTAATCAACCTACTAATACTATACTAATAATCTAACTTCTCAAAAGAGTCTGTATTTAGAAAGTTTTAAAGCATCTCATGCCTCTCACAGTTGGGAGGCTGTAAACAATCACATGCAGCTGGACGAACCTGATCAGGCAGGCCAGAGAATCTTCAGAGTTCGTAAGTTGAAACACTCTTGTCACGCCCAGGAATTTTTATTAACTGGAGCTGCAAGTTAGCTCCTTCTCCAAGAGAAATGGTTATGGGGGAGAGCCCCCCATAAAGTACTCTGGTTTTGGGGGTAGATGCTCGGGAACAGGGGGTTTCCGGAGGCTTGATCATGCCTTTGCGTATGCCAAGCTTCCTTCCTCATGATCTTTTCCATGGGCAGAGTTCCTCAGGCTGGCCCCCGTCACTCATTGGATTTTTAAAAGTGGTATGTTACAAGATAATTTTTAAATACAGCAAAACCATAACTCTAACACAAGTAAAAAGTGAACATGGAACAAATTAATTAATGTTAATTAATGAGGGATTGAGCAAAGGCATTAAAAATTCATGCAAAGGAGAAGCCAAAGAGAAGAAACATACATAGGCAATAAAGCAATGATGAATTGGTACGTTAATAGGTGTAAAACTGGCTCCTTTTTCAGGAGTTGGGTGATCTGTATACCTTCACTGGAAAAAAATACACTTGCATATCTATGGTCAGGAATACTTTGCATCAATATCAATTTTCTAAACTTACAGAGCCAAAGCATAGCTTATAAAAATGAAGTGTACAAAATACTCTAGAGTTATATATGATAGAAAGCTGTGCTACACAGTGGTTAGCATTCCATAAAATATGAAATCTTGCTTTTTGTTTCTTTTTATTTCCTGATAGGAACAAGAGTAAATTTCAATTTCAGTTCAACCAAACCACTAAACAGAAAAGTATGTACATGTTTGATGGATCATACACATTTTAACTCATTCCATTGTGTGCATATGGAAGATAAACCCAAGGAGAGCCAGAAAACTTGCTTTGTAACTATTGATGAAGCAGAAGTCTTCTATTCATTGATTTCTTTATTATTATTTCTTATACATTCAATCATCAAGATCTGACCTGTTGATTCTGCTTTTGTACATTCCTTACACCTCACCATTAATTTTTATCTTCACCTTAGTCCACCAGTCAGTAAATCATTCAGCAGTTGGGTTATGATACCACTGAGTCTCACTTCTTTGAATATCTGTTTACTGATGGACACACTACTGTTAGTGGAAATAACATTTTCATGGGACTTCCAATAAAAAATCTTTTAAGACATTTTAGCTTTACATTCAAGGGCAATTGGTTAATGGAAGAGCAACTACAACATAAATGAGCCAATTTAAACCTTAAAAAAAAAAGTAAGCTAGTAGATATTTAAACAAAGAGAAAAGTCAAACCTGGTTTATGGTGAGTAAAATTCAGATAGGTCAACAAGTATGTAAAATGAAAACATTTTCCAAAAGAGTTTTAGAGTTTACTAGATCCAGCTTTTAAAATTTCTTCTATAACGGATAGAAATGACTTTTAAAAGAGATTTCCATGTTTACCAAAAGTTCAAAATTCATTGTCTTTGTCTGTGACAGTAGGCTACAGCTTCAGAGTGATTTAGAAGACCTCAGTTGAAATTCTGGCTCATTACTTCTCGTTTGTGTCACTTTGGTCAAAGGGTTCAGCTACTTTCAGCTACATTTCTTGTTTTGTAAAATGGAGATACAAAGGATAACAACCCTACTTACTCTCCAGTGTTATTGTAAGAAGGACTGGAGGTTGAAAATACCGAATAATTACTAACTGATAAAATATTGTTCAGATACGAATCGTACTAAAAGCTCTATGCTGTGCTTAGTCACTCGGTCATGTCCAACTCTTTGGGATGCCATGGACTGTAGCCCATCAGGCTCCTCTGTCCGTGGGATTCTCCAGGCAAGAATACTGGAGTGGGTTGCCATGCCCTCCTCCAGGGAATCGTCCCAACCCAGGTCTCCCACATTGCAGGTGGATTCTTTTTCATCTGAGCCGCCAGGGAAGCTGTAGTGCTAGCTTTTGCCTCTTCCAAATAATTTATTCTTCACTGTACAAATTTTGCAATTACCAGTGATAGAAACTAATAATAAATTATAACAGAAACTGCCTCAAGTTGAAGATGTTCTGCCATTTTCTTCCAAGAACAAATACACTGTTGCCTTTTTCCCAAGAACAAAAGTGCCTAGGTTCCCATGAAGAGTGTATCAGTTGATATGCAGTTTGATGTAACTGTTTTCATCGATTCCTTACTCACAATTTGACTAAGTTGCACTAGATTTTGATATTCAAATTTCATTTAAAGAATATTCAAACAGATAAAAACTTAGAAATAGCTGGAAATTTGTATATGGAATATAACAAGGGGTTTTTTAAAAAATATATTAACTTAGGTCACAATTTAGAAATATAATGCATTGTATCAACACAAATCACAACAAATGACTATGTAAAATACAATGTGTTATCTTCAACTATTACAAATTTTATTTAATCTAAGTGAATAAAGTATCACACAAAGTTAAAGGCAATTAATATCTTATTAAATATCTACCAAGTGTCAGGCACAGTTTTGGGTTACCCTGTATTGGGTTAAACTCTGTGGAGATGCTTTACTGAGTTAATAAAAATTATTGTGAATGAACACATTATTAACTGGGTTTATGTGGAGGTCTCACAAAGCATACTTTAAACAAGAATTTGAGTGCTAGTAGTTTATTTTGGAAATGAGTCCAGGAAGTACTCTAAACAAATATGGAAGTGAAACCAGGCAGGGAGGACAGGCATTAGAGAGTGCTTTATCGAGCAGTTTTCCTCTGTGGGGGCATAGGAAAAAACCAATTTATAATACTGTTGTAATGAGACTGTAGGAAACGTGCCTTGGCGTTTTTCCTATAAGAGCTAAGAGAAAGTACATCAAGGCTGTATATTGTCCCCCTGCTTATTATACTTCTATGCAGAGTACATCATGAGAAGCGCTGGGCTGGAAGAAGCACAAGCTGGAATCAAGATTGCCGGGAGAAATATCAGTAACCTCAGATATGCGGATGACACCACCCTTATGGCAGAAAGTGAAGAGGAACTAAAAAGCCTCTTGATGAAAGTGAAAGAGGAAAGTGAAAATGTTGGCTTAAAACTCAACATTCAGAAAACGAAGATCATGGCATCCAGTCACATCACTTCATGGCAAATAGATGGGGAAACAATGGAAACAGTGGCAGACTTTATTTTCTTAGGCTCCAAAATCACTGCAGATGGTGACTGCCACTATGAAATTAAAAGACGCTTGCCCCTTGGGAGAAAAGCTATGACCAATCTAGACAGTATATTAAAAAGCAGAGACATTACTTTGTTGATAAAGGTTCATTTAGTCAAAACTATGGTTTTTCCAGTAGTCATGTATGGATGTGAGAGTTGGACTATAAAGAAAGCTGAGCACAGAAGAACTGATGCTTTTGAACTGCGGTGTTGGAGAAGACTCTTGAGAGTCTCTTGGATTGCAAGGAGATCAAACCATCCATCCTAAAGGAAATCAGTCCTGAATATTTATTGGAAGGACTGATCCTTAAGCTGAAGCTCCAGTACTTTGGCCAGCTGATGTGAAGAACTGATACACTGGAAAATACCCTGATGCTAGGAAAGAGTGAAGGCAGGAGAAGGGGATGGCAGAGGATGAGATGGTTGGATGGCATCATTGACTTGATGGACATGAGTTTGAACAAGCTTTGGGTGATGGTGAAGGACAAGGAAGCCTGATGTGCTGCAGTACATGGGGTCACAAAGATTCAGACATAACACAACAACTGAGCTGAACTGAAGATTGTGCCAATAGAATGAGCAAAGACATGGTATCTATGGCCCGGTTGCTCATTTGTCACCCAGGTTAGTCCTTTGCTAGCATGTGTTTCAGCACCAAAGTGGTTAGACGCCTTGAAATCACATTTTAGGCTCCTTTCCAGTTGGAGTGCCACATATGACTGGAATAAAAAAAAAAGAGAACCCAAATATGGCAGAGACTAAAGCTTACACCCCTAAACAATTAATCTTAAATTCATATCCACACTCACCTCCCTTGTGTCAACAGTTCTCCTGGCCTCTTAGCTAGATCGATTTATCGACTTGTTTTTCATCAAAATGAACTTGGGAGTTCTAGACTAAGATTTTAGCTCCAAATCTCTCTAGATATTGGTCAGTTTCTATGCCTGCATCCTATTTCTTAAGAACGGAAAGTTTTACGACCGAGCTTCTATCTTATCTTACAGTCTGGGTCCCTGTTTCGAGTACAGTTCTTCTGGAAAGAGAGTAATGACTTGTTACAGAAGTTTTCCCTGGGGCTGAATTTCAGGTCCTAAATTGAATAACCGGATCCTTGCTGTCATGGTTCTAATGTATCTTTCTGCAAACATTTTGCTGGGTATCTACCAATGACCCTCTTGATAGCATATTCAGTTCAGTTCAGTCACTCAGTTGTGTCCACTCATTGCCACCCCATGGACTGCAGCATGCCAACAACAAAATTAAATTGAGTGTCAAGTAAAAATACCAGCATATAATGTCTCTCAAAGAATGTCAAGATCTTTCCTGTCCTGATTTCTTTCTACTCTCACGCCATTTTAGGACTTGCATTTCTGATCTCCTTTCCTCTGATATCTTACCCTCTCTTGGCATCCATCAGTATCTCAGTTGTCACTTATGACCCTAGATCTTGCATCAAATTCTTTGTAGCTATTTCTGACATAACAACTTAGTCGTATCAGTCTTACTTTTCTTTACCCTTTCTCACATCCTGCCTTGTAATACAAATTTTTAGCACATCAGCAAATGTCGTGAGGAAGTTTTTCAGTTAACTCACTGAATTGATAGTTTTGGGAAAGTATCATTTGTTCCATTGTTGAAAGACTAAGATTAATACTGCTCTCCTAAAATGCACTTCAAGCCTAATTACACAGAAGTTATCCTTGTATGTCAAATTTTGGGTGGTTGTTTTGTCCATCCTGTGTTTTTCTCTAATTTTTTCATGGTGGGAGAAAAACAGTACCAAAATTAATTTCATTTAAATGAGGTGAGGCAGTAGGAATTGAAAACTAAGTGAGATTTGCATTTTTAAAAAGTACTGAATTTTCACTTTAGTTTGGCATGGTTCAAGAGCTCATTGGTTCATTTCATTCACTCAGTCGTGTCCGACTCTTTGCGACCCCATGAGTAGTAGCACGCCAGGCCTCCCTGTCCATCACCAGCTCCCAGAGTTCACTCAGACTCATGACAATACTGGTCGATTCTAAGTGATAATAAGGTTCTATAGACTTGATTTACAAGTGGCCACAGAATCATGTAATATGATGGTTTTCTGCTATAGACTACATCTGTACCATTCTGACAGTCTGGAATGAGGCCAAGATATCAATACTTTCAAAACTCTCTACACAGAACTCTAAAGTGTTGCCATGTTTGGGAAATACTAACATAATAAAGGGGGCAACAGAGGATGAGGTGGTTGGATGGCATCACTGACTCAATGGACATGAATCTGAGCAAACTCTGGGAGATAGTGAAGGACAGGAAAGGCTGGTGTGCTATAGTTTATGGGGTCGCCAAGAGTCATACATGACTTAGTGACTGAACAAAAACATAAGAAACCCCTATGGTGTGAGAGGGGCTGAATAAATTTAAAACACATGGAAAGGAGAATTTTCCATTTGCTGCAACTACCACCATTCCGTATTTTACCACTAAGTGCACATTCTGTATTTGTTAATGAGTTGTTGATACAAAGGGACACAACAGTGGAGATTTCATTTTAGGCTTATTAATTACAGTGTCACGAGACATACCTTGCTATGCTGTCCTTGAAAAAGAATATGATAGCTCTTTCTATCCAACCTATTTCAAGCACGTAAACCTTGTGTACATGTGTGAGTAAGTGCCTGTATGTGTATGTATGTAAATGTTCATGCTTTGGCAAGTTTGGGATCTGACTTGATATTCTATCTTGGGGAAATATACCGAAGATAGTTCTGACCTGAATATATTCTTATTTTTTCCTTCTACTTCATCAGAACTAATTCCAGCCATGAGACCAATACTCTGTTGAGTTGCAGATTCTTATTATCCATCTACCCTCCATATGCTGAAGGATGGTCAGATGATCAAGGGCTTGAAAAGGGGTCCAGTGGAAAATCAGAGGCCTAACATAAATGTTTTACTTGTTCTTCTCTTTATTCCTTGTCCCTAGATCCTCCATAGGCAATGGACATTTTGGCACTGATGACAATCTAGTTAACTTTTACCTTGAAGGGATCTTGAATGTGCTCTAGTGAGATTATGAATGATGCTTTTTTCTCAAAATTTAGGTCAGATTCTATGTGTATCGGGGAAGATGGGAAGGGAAGATCGGGGAGACCAATGAGGGTCACAGCAAAGATGACTGACTTGTTTTTTGATACTATTGGTATTTTTTTTTGAAGCAATTCATAGCATTTTCCTTATATCCTTCTTCGGTTTTTAGGTTAGAACACATATTATTGCTGATGACTATGTTCTATCTGGTGGCCATCTTCTTAATTTCTCTGAGTGCATTTGATTACAACTTCCTTCATGGATTATGGTATTATTTTATCATATCACATTTTTCCATCATCTCTTCAGTTCCTCTATAAGTAAGGACTATTCTGCTCTGGAAGTACCTCACTAGATTATTACATTTGCTGTATAAGTTCAGTTATTAATGTTCTGGAACATTTCCTTTGCTAATTTTTTCCAAAGTATAAATGTATAGGTCACCACTATAGAAAATCTCAAATGTCACAAGAGGAAGCTTCCTGTAAGATGATAATGTTCTTCTCTCTTTCCCATCCTTGCTGATACTGATTCCATATTAAGGTTTCCTTAGACAACTGCTGTTCTGTGCAATCTACTCACTTAAAATTTTACTGTTGGAGCTGAACTATACCACTGCACTAACATGTGAAAAATTATAGTAAGTGGCTACTAGCTTTAACTTTGGCTCTAACATGATAGTTTCTGTATTACTGTTCAGCAATCTTTTTCATGAAATGGTATGGACCTAACAGAAGCAGAAGATATTAAGAGGAGGTGGCAACAATATACAGAAGAACTATACACAAAAAGATCTTAATGACCCAGATAACCACGATGGTGTGATCACTCACAGAGAGCCAGATATCCTGGAGTGTGAAGTCAAATTGGCCTTAGGAAGCATCACTATGAACAAAATGAGTGGAGGTGATGGAAATCCATGAGCTATTTCAAATCCTAAAAGATGATGCTGTGAAAGTGCTGCACTCAGCATGCCAGTGAATTTGGAAAATTCAGCAGTGGCCACCGGACTGGAAAAGATCAGCTTATTTTCCATTCCCAGTGAAAGGCAATGCCAAAGAATGTTCAAACTACCACACAATTGTACTCATCTCATACACTAGCAAAGTAATGCTCAAAATTCTCCACACTAAGTTTCAACATTACACAATTTGAGAACTTCCAGTTGTTCAAGATGGATTTAGAAAAAGCAGAGGAACCAGAGACCAATTTTCCAACATTAGATCATAGAAAAAGCAAGAGATTTCCAGAAAAACATCTACTTCTGTTTCATTGACTATGCTAAAGCCTTTGACTGTGTGGATCACAACAAACTGTGGAAAATTCTTCATGAGATGGGAATGCCAGACCACCTTACCTGCCTTCTGAGAAATCTATATGCAGGTCAAGAAGAAACAGAATCAGACATGGAACAACAGACTGGTTCCTAATCTGGAAAGGAGTACGTCAAGGCTGTATATTGTCATCCTGCTTATTTAACATATATGCAGAGTGTATCATACAAAATGCTAGGCTGGATGAAGCACAAGCTGGAATCAAGACTGCCAGGAGAAATATCAATAGCCTCAGATATGCAGATGACACCACCCTTATGGCAGAAAGTGAAGAGGAACGAATGAGCCTTTTGATGAGAGTGAAAGAAGAGAGTGAAAAAGTTGGCTTAAAACTCAACATTCAAAAAACAAAAATCATGGCATATGGTCCCATCACTTCATGGCAAATAGATGGGTAAACAATGGAAACAGGGAGAGACTTTATTTTCTTGGGCTCCAAAATCACTGCAGGTGGTAACTGCAGCCATGAAATTAAAAGACACTTGCTCCTTGGAAAAAAAGTTATGACCAACCTAGATAGCGTATTAAAAAGCAGAGACATTACTTTGCCAACAAAGGTTCATCTAGTCAAAACTATGGTTTTTCCAGTAGTCATGTATGAAAGTTGGACTATAAAGAAAGCTGAGCACAAAAGAATTGATGCTTTTAAACTGTGGTGTTGGAGAAGACCCTTGAGAATCCCTTGGACTGCAAGGAGATCCAACCAGTCCATTCTAAAGGAAATCTGTGCTGAATGTTCATTGGAAGGACTGATACTGAAGCTCCACTACTTTGGTCAGCTGATGCGAAAACTAACTCTTTGGAAAAGGCCCTGATGCTGGGAAAGATTGAAGGCAGGAGGAAAAGGGGACAACAGAGGATGAGATGGTTGGATGGCATCACTGACTTAGTACATGAGTTTGAGCAAGCTTTGGGAGTCGGTGAAGGACAGGGAAGCCTGGTGTGCTGCAGTCCACTGGGTCCCAAAGAGTCAGACATGACTGAGTGAAATGAACTGAACTGAACTGAGTTTTTTTTCCAATTGTCAGAATTTTGCCTTAAATATCTATTCACTTCAATAAATTTCATTCCATGTGGATTTCATGTTAGATTTTGCTATGATAACACAAATATATTTAATATTTTGAGTATTTCTAACAGGAATAAACTTACTAGGGTCTCTTTGGATCAAAGGATAGTTTAGCTTGCAAATAGTAGTGAGAAATTATTATGTACTTCTCCTTTAGAATTCACATTCTCTCATTAAAAGTTCAGAATGTGATATTCAAGGGATACTAAGATCTTTCTATACACTAAGCTTTGCTTCAGGTAATCTTCAAAGATAGCAACTTAGCACTTTAAATGATATGTGATTAGGTATAAAATACAACTTGGTTCCAAGCCCTACTATTTTCTCTCTGTGCTCTTGAAACAGTTCAATGTGGTCTCTATTCTCTTCCCATAACATAGAGAAAACCATGCTTACATTGTAGGTATATTCTGAGAATTAAAATAATGCCTAGCTTATCAAATGAAACCAAGTGATGAAAACCAATGCAACATTCGATCTTTAATTTTAGACACTTTATTCTTTTCTAGGGTTCTTCTGTTTGATTCCTTTGATTTGCTAAAAATGTTGCTAACATTTTCACTGGAGGAAGCTCCTCTTGCTGTTCATTTTCACTTCCCCTCAACAACAGTGATCATCTCTTCAAAATATTTTTTGATCTTTTCATAAATAATTTTTCTTAGCTAATTATCTTATCTGAGTTACTTTATGACTTAGTGGTATTTTCCTTGAATGTCAATATATTTTAGAAGTCATTATTTGGTTTGTGAGCTTTTGAAATGCAGTATTAATACTGAAGCATGGTACAGTGGTCTATTTTTAAAAGCCCAGCAGAGTTTTAAGGTAATATCTATGTCATCTGGATTATAAATGTTATCTTGAAATTATAAGGACAATGTCTTTCAAATCCATAAGTTCAAATGACCCTGAATCACCTTGCATACACTAAACTAGATGTAAATTTTATTCACTGTAATATTCATCTGTTTATTGTAATAATTGGCCTAGCACATTACAAGTGGTAAGTACATCACAAATAATTTCTGACTGATCTTCATATTTGCGTATAAATTATTGAATGAGTGGACAGGTTAGCTATAGATTTATATTAGTAGTATAACTAAATCATTTTCATAGTGCTTAGATTATAGATTTATGTGAGCTACTTCCAGCTTTGGAAAAGCATTATAAAATATAACAAAACAACACAGGAGAAGTTTAGCTGAAGATAATCACTCACAGAGATGTGATGAGACACTGACTACTCAGGCTGGTCTCTGAGTTGTACCTTTCCTTATGGTTCCAGCTACAAATGGTTCCCAGGGCGCGAACAATGTAATACCTCTGGCAGTGAAATGGGCAAAGGCCAATCTGTGTTCAGCTGGTACAAACTACAAGAGGGGCAGTGTGTCCTGTGTGAGTGTTAACCACGACTATGATTTCATGTATAGATGTCTCTGTACCACATACACCATGTAAAGCATTTGTATTTCTAATACATACCTGTTTGGGTTAACAACCTGCTAATACCTTCATTGAAAAACATATGTGCACATCAGAAAAGTCTAGAGGAGAATGTTTACCCTTGGACAAATTACATACTTTGTGAGTTGAGCCAAAGGCTGATTTTTTCCCCCAAGTACATTATTCACAAAGTTTTCTTTTAAGAAAAATGTTTTTCAGTCATAAAGTCAGAACTCTTTCTAAACAAATTGCTTCCTTAATATTGATTTCATGTATAAGAACTGTATAATTACATAAAAATTCAAGTTGAACCAGGAAAACAGGTTTTCAGTTAACCTTGTGCTGAATATAATTACAAGGTGGCTGTTCAAAAACAACTGAGGGGGGCATTTACAAATTATAATTGCTTTTATCTTGAGAGTGAGAGACGCAAAGTTAACTATTTAATGTTATGGTGGTGTGCCAAGGCTTTAAAAGTTTAGTCATAATGAAACTCTGATTAAGTAGTAGTTTCTATAACTTGTGACCATTTCATTTTTTTGTTAAACATCCTTGTGCTTACTCACCTTGTCGTGTCTGACTCTTTGACACATTAGGGGCTGTAGCCCACCAGGCTCCTCTGTCCATGAGGATTCTCCAAGAAAGAATACTGGAGTGGGCTGTGATGCCCTCCTCTAGCATAAATATCCTTTATAAATATTTATTAGGGGGATGCCTTTCTCATATAAACTCTATAATTGTCACTGTGAAAAAAATTGGACTGATCAGGACTTGGACCTGTTGTTATAAAGAAACAAATGGCATAGTATATACAAGGACCTTACATTTATAGGACTCTTTTCTGATATTTTTAGAGATATCTTTCATCTTTACTTTCAATTGAGAATTAAAATGTAGAATAAAACTAAATCCCACTGAATCTTCAAAAATTATATTGAAAAAATTTTCCATACACCCAACTTCTGATGGAAAATCAGAAATTACATTTATTTCTTTCATAGAGTCAAGAAAAGTCTAATATAGAAATATTTATTCAACAAGATTTTAGATGAACCTCTCAAAAGTCAATAAATTCAATAAAAGTTTAGCTTGTTTCATATTGAGTGGGCTTTAAAAATTTTCCAAATAGCTCGGATTCTCTTTTGGGAGGCTTTTTGATAAAGTATTTGATAAAATTCTTTGAAAATGTCCAGTAGATTGCATTAATTCTGAGATCAAGATATCTGTCATTTATCTCTGATCCTCTCATTTATAGAGATGCCACAAATATAATGTGACTGTGTATATGACAGAGAGAGGGAATGCGGGAAGAAGGTTGGGAGGGTGAGGGAGGGAGAGAGAGAATAATTATTGTTCATTTGGCTGGTTTATAAATAGATGGATGACTGGGTGAATGAGTAAAGTAATTTAATGCCTCATATTTTTGTCAAGAGAACGAACTTGGCATGCTCATAATCTGATCTTAATGATATAAGATGAAATTCTGTGCCTAAGTTGTCTTCCAAAAACACAAGGGAAGACTCTACACATGGACATCACCAGATGGTCAATACCAAAGTCAGATTGATTATATTATTTGCAGCGAAAGATGGAGAAGCTCTATACAGTCAAGAAAAACAAGACTGGGAGCTGACTGTGGCTCAGATCAGGAGCTCCATATTGCAAAATTCAGACTTAAACTGAAGAAAGTAGGGAAAACCACTAGACCATTCAGGTATGACCTAAATCAAATCCTTTATGATTATACAGTGGAAGTAACAAATAGATTCAAGGGATTAGATATGATAGATAGAGTGCCTGAAGAACTATGGCAGAGGTTCATGACACTGTACAGGAGGCAGTGATAAAGACCAACCCCAAGAAAAAGAAATGCAAAAAAGGCAAAATCGTTGTATGAGGAGACCTTACAAATAGCTAAGACAAGAAGAGAAGCAAAAGGCAAAAGAGAAAAGGAAAGATATACTCATTTGAATGCAGAGTTCGAAAGACAAGTAAGGAGAGATAAGAAAGCCTTCCTCAGTGAACAATGCAGAGGTTTGTGACATTGTACGGGAGACAGGGATCAAGACCATCCTCATGGAAAAGAAATGCAAAAAAGCAAAATGGCTGTCTGAGGAGGCCTTACAAATAGCTGAGAAAAGAAGAGAAGCAAAAAGCAAAGGAGAAAGAAAAGATGTAAGCATCTGAATGCAGAGTTCCAAAGAATAGCAAGAAGAGATAAGGAAGCTTTCCTCAGTGATCAATGCAAAGAAATAGAGGAAAACAACAGAATGGGAAAGACTAGAGAACTCTTCAAGAAAATTAGAGATACCAAGGGAACATTTCATGCAAAAATGGGCTCAGTAAAGGACAAAGATGGTATGGACGTAACAGAAGACATTAAGAAGAGGTGGCAAGAATACACAGAAGAACTATACAAAAGATCTTAATAACCCAGATAATCACGGTGGTGTGATCACTCACCTAGAGCCAGATATCATGGCATGTGAAGTCAAGTAGGCCTTAGGAAGCATCACTATGAACAAAGCTAGTAGAGGTGATGGGATTCCAGTTGAGCTATTTCAAATCCTAAAAGACGATACTATAAAAGTGTGGCACTCAATATGCCAGCAAATTTGGAAAACTCAGCAGTGGCCACAGAACTGGAAAAGGTCAGTTTTCATTCCAATCCCAAAGAAAGGCAATGACAAAGAATGTTCAAACTACCTCACAATTGCACTCATCTCACACACTAGAAAAGTAATGATCAAAATTCTCCAAGCCAGGCTTCAACAATATGTGAACTGTGAACTTCCAGATGTTCAAGCTGGTTTTAGAAGAGGCAGAGGAACCAGAGATCAAATTGCCAACATCTGTTGGATCATCAAAAAAGCAAAAGGGTTCCAGAAAAAACATCTATTTCTGCTTTACTGACCATGCCAAAGCTTTTGTGTGGATCACAATAAACTGTGAAAAATTCTTCAAGAGATGGGAATACCAAACCACCTTACATGCCTCCTGAGAAATCTGTATGCAGGTAAAGAAGCAACAGTTAGAACTGGACACGGAACAACAGACTGGTTCCAAATAGGAAAAGGAGTACGTTAAGGCTGTATATTGTCACCCTGCTTATTTAACTTATATGCAGGGTACATCATGCAAAATGCTGGGCTGGATAAAGCACAAACTGGAATCAAGATTGCTGGGAGAAATATCAATAACCTCAGATATGCAGATGACATCACCCTTAAGGCAGCAAGTGAGGAAGAACTAAAGAGACTCTTGATGAAAGTGAAAGAGGAGAGTGAAAAACTTGGCTTAAAACTCAAATTCAGAAAACTAAGATCATGGTATCTAGTCCCATAACTTCATGGAAAGTAGATGGGGAAACAGTGAGAGACTTTATTTTTTGGGAGCCCCCAAATCCCTGCAGTTGGTGACTGCAGCCATGAAATTAAAAGATGCTTGACCCTTGGAAGAAAAGTTATGATCAACCTAGACTGCATATTAAAAAGCAGAGACATTACTTTGCCAACAATGGTCCATCTAGTCAAAGCTATGGCTTTTCCAGTAGTAATGTATGGATGTGAGAGTTGGACTGTGAAGAAAGCTGAGTGCTGAAGAATTGATGATTTTGAGCTGTGGTGTTGGAGAAGACTCTTGAAAGTCCCTTGGACTGCAAGGAGATCCAACCAGTCCA
>SJYC01084423.1:0-22413 GCA_006408675.1 Madoqua kirkii | reverse complement strand
AGTTGGACTGTGAAGAAAGCTGAGTGCTGAAGAATTGATGATTTTGAGCTGTGGTGTTGGAGAAGACTCTTGAAAGTCCCTTGGACTGCAAGGAGATCCAACCAGTCCATCCTAAAGGAAATCAGTCCTGAATATTCATTGGAAGGACTTATGCTGAAGCTGAAACTCCAATAATTTGACCAGCTGATGCAAAGAACTGACTCACTGGAAAAGACCCTGATGATGGGAAAGTTTGAATGCTGAAGGAGAAGTGGATGACAGAGGATGAGATGGTTGGATGGCATCACTGACTCCATGGACATGAGTTTGAGTAAGCTCCATAGACATGGAGGCCTGGCTTGCTGCAGTCAATGAGGTCACAGAGTCAAACAAACAGAGCAACTGAAATGTGAAAAATGCTTATGATCAATTGTAAGCAACATTCAGTTTTATTAATACCGTGTCATTATCAGTATATGTAACATATAATGATATATAATATATTATTAGTTCAGTTCAGTCGCTTAGTCATGTCCAACTCTTCACGACCCCATGAATTGCAGCACGCCAGGCCTCCCTGTCCATCACTAACTCCTGGAGTTCACTCAGACTCACATCCATCGAGTCAGTGATGCCATCCAGCCATCTCATCCTTGGTCGTCCCCTTCTCCTGCCCCCAGTCCCTCCCAGCATCAAAGTCTTTTCCAATGAGTCAACTCTTCGCATGAGGTGGCCAAAGTACTGGAGTTTCAGCTTCAGCATCAGTCCTTCCAAAGAAATCCCAGGGTTGATCTCCTTCTGAATGGACTGGTTGGATCTCCTTGCAATCCAAGGGACTCTCAAGAGTCTTCTCCAACACCACAGTTCAAAAGCATCAATTCTTCGGCATTCAGCCTTCTTCACAGTCCAACTCTCACATCCATATATGACTACTGGAAAAACCATAGCCTTGACTAGAGTATATATTAATATTATATAATATATGATATGATTAATGCTATATAATTAATATTAAACATATATATACTTTATATGTATATATATTAGCTGAATATATAATCACATATATACTCATATATATATCCTCAGAGCATATTCTTGCAACTGGATATTTGTACCTTTTGACCTATAGCACCATTTTTCTTTTCCCTCAACCCCTGGGCAACCACTATTCTTTGGTTCTATGAAGTAAACTCTATTTTTTCCTTTAAGATTTCACATTTAAGTGATACGATATACTATTTTTCTTTCTGTCTGCCTTATTTCACTTTGCAGAATGCCCCTCAGCTTCATCCATGTTGTTTATTTCATGCTATCCATATGATTTAGTTTTACTGTGTAGTTTTGCTCTGTTTTTCATTTGAATTTGTGAAAATCCAACATCTCTGCTGCAATTGCCACTGCCATGTCCAGAATCCCTATTCTAAGAGCATTTTTAATTTAAGAAATAGTATACATTTTCCCTAAAGTGGTTAAAAGTAACCCATTTCTTTAAGATGAACTCTTCCTCTTTATTCATATATATACTAAAAAAAATACTTTTACTCATTAAGCTCACTGAAATTCATTGTGTTTATTACATTCATTTAAAGTTACCATAGATTTAAAATTAGTTTTATAATAATTGCTTTGGACTACTTTCCTTGTGGCTCAGTGGGTAAAGAAACCACCTGCAATGCAGGAGATGCAGGAGACACAAGTTCAGTCCCTGGGTCGGGAAGATTCTCTGCAGGAGGGAATGTCTGTCCACTCGAGGATTCTTGCCTAGAGAATCCCGTGGACAAGAACCTTGCAGGGTACAGTCCATAGGGTCACAAAGAGTCAGCCAGGACTGAAGCAACTGAGCATGCTAGAACAGTTAAATGAGAAGCTACTGCTAGTCCCGTATCTCCTCTAGATTTGACCAGAAAGTTGTCACTTCTTTTCATAGTCACCTAATTCTATGATATGCTGTGATTTATGAAACTAAGTGCTAATATTTTACAAGGTGACTTGTGGCTATGAAAATAAGTAATATATGAACTAAAGCTCTTAAATAGTTTTCTGGCATTCTACAAGTGGGAAATGAAGCAAACAACAAGAAAACAATTCAATATTATAATTTAATTTCATTTTAATGCTTTTTGGTAAATGCTCTGGGTTTAAATTCTTTTGAGACAATGTTCTGAGTTTCATTTTCATTCATTCCAGGTTTGAACTTCACAAATGTATAAAAATTGATGATCTGAATTTGATTGAGATGCATTCTAAGATCCTTGGTTATCTGAAGATATGTTTTCAATCAGCAAAATGGATTGACACTGTACTTAAGAATTTTAATAGCAAAGACTGAAATAAATAGAATCAATCATTTAAGAAATGAGTAAACATCTCTTATTTCCTATAACTAAGGAAAATAATGAAGAGTTGGACAGTCTTCACTTTCACATGGCTTATAGTCCAGCTGCATAAAAATGGGCTTTTCTGTAAAACTAGTTGGTTGATTAACTGTGTGACTACCAGTGAGTTTGAATCTTTGGCTCTTAGCTTCTTAATTTATAAAATGAGGGTACTAGCTATAATGCCTACCTAGCAGCAGCATTTTAGAGAGAGGTCTGAAATACACCATGAATGTGAAAAAGCTTAGTGTATAAACTGGATAGTGCAGTCATTCTCTTTTGTGCTAAGATTCCTCATGCAGACTCTGGACGTGGCTGAAACCACTTTGAGTTCCCATGTGTAGAGTTTCCCAGCAGAGGAAAAAAACGCCTGGACTCAAAAAATAAAAATATAAGGATCATCAGGACAGAGAAGCTATTGGAAACAACAGGATGAAATGAAATCAATTTGTCTAAGAGAAGAGACAGAAAAATAAGAGGATCAGGTCATGGGGTATTCTAATATTTGGGTATCAGTGGAGAGGTGCCAGAGGTATTCCAAGTCTGTGAGGACACATTCCCATACGTAATATAATCATTAGATACAACATCGTCTACATTTTTCATTAAGTGGCTTAGGTATGGGAAAGTTTCTGTGAAGTTCTTAATTCACTTAGAAACTGAAGGTAAAATTATCTGATAGAATTTACTGTTTGGAAAAAAATTACATTGAGTCACCAGTGAGGATTATAAAAGAGCATTAATTCATATCACAAAACAAAAAACTGCATTTTCATATAACAGGCATGGTTTTTCTGAAACACCAGCCTAATTAATATATGGAGGCTCCACTTAAACATCTCTTGCTTGCCAGGAAGCTGCTATACTAAGATCTTTGCTAAATTTAAACAACTGAAAATTATTTTTAGTGCATAATTAAAGTATGAACCAATGTATTTTAAATTTATTTAATTTTTAACTGTTTTACTGAGGAATGATCTATACATGATAAATTTCAGGTTACCTAAAAATTTTATGTATTTTAATATGTTCATATACTCATGAAAATAACACATACTAAAGATACTGACATATATGTTCTCTTAGTTCAGGATTGGAAGGAAAGTTATGACCAGCCTAGATAGCATATTAAGAAGCAGAGACATCACTTTGCCAACAAAGGTCCTGTATGGATGTTAGAGTTGGACTGTGAAGAAAGCTGAGCGCGGAAGACTTGATGCTTTTGAACTGTGGTGTTGGAGAAGACTCTTGAGAGTCCCTTGGACTGCAAGGAGATCCAACCAGTCCATTCTGAAGGAGATCAGTCCTGGGTGTTCATTGGAAGGGCTGATGCTAAAGCTGAAACTCCAATACTTTGGCTACCTCATGCGAAGAGTTGCCTCACTGGAAAAGACCTTGTTGCTGGGAGGGATTGGGGGTAGGATGAGAAGGGGATGACAGAGGATGAGATGGCTGGATGGCATCACTGACTCGATGGACATGGGTTTGGGTGAACTCTGGGAGTTGGTGATGGACAGGGAGGCCTGGTGTGCTGAGATTCATGGGGTCGCAAGAGTCGGACACAACTGAACGACTGAACTGAACTAGTTCAGGATGCTGTAACAAAGTCCCATAGACTGAGTGGTTTGTAAATAACAGAATTTTATTTCTCAAAGTTCTGGAGGTTTAAAGTTAAAGATGAGGGTGCCAGCATGATTGAGTTGGTGAGAGCCCTCTCCTGGGTTGCAGACTGACAACATTTTGTATCTTTTACATGGTAGAAAGAGAGCAAGAGAGTTCTCTGGGGTCTCTTTTATAAGGGCATAATTTTGTTCATGAGGGCTCCCCTCTCATGACCTAGTTACTTTCAAGGGCCCGCCTCCTAAACTATCACACTGGCAGATTAGGATTTCAGCATACGAATTCTGAGTGGACACAGTCAGTCCATAATGTCCACCATCCCCCAAAGTTTCCTCATCCCCTTTTCTCATCCTTACCTCCTGCCACTCTCTGTGTACTCTTCCTGCTGCCAACAATTTATATACTTTCTGTCACTACAGACTACTTTGAGTTTCCAAGAATTATATATATATATATAATCGTACATGATATGCTCTTTCATTTTTTTTTTCTTGTTGCTTTGACCCAGATTCATTTCTGACATTCACCCATGTTACAGTTATCAACAGTTCATCCTTCTCTATGTGTAGAATAATATTCAATTGTATGGTTTCATCACAATCTATTTATTTACAGGTTGAAGAATAAGCATTAAGGTTGTTTCCAGTTTGGGGATATTACAAAGTTAATATAAAAAATTATGTCAAGTCTTCTTATGAACATAGGCTGTTATTTCTCCTGATTAAATACCTAAGAGAGGAATCATACAATAGGGGTATGCTGAATTTTTCCAGAGACAGCCAAACTGTTTTCAAAGTGACTGTACCATTTTACATTGCCATCAATGTATGAGCATCAAATTTTCTCCACATTCACTCCAAAACTTGTGGTGATTCTTTTAAAATATTAGCCATTCTAATAGATCTGATATGGTATCTTCCTATGGTTATCATTTGCATTTTTGTAATGATATTTTCAGTCTTTTCACATGCTTATTTACCATCTTACATCTTCTTTGGTGAATTTTCTATTAATCTTTGGCTCATTTTTAAAATGAGTTATTTTTCTTATCATTGAGTTTTAAGAGTTTTGTATATATATGTACACACATATATTTTCCAGTGGCTCAGTGATAAAGAATCTGCCTGCAATGCAGGAGCTACAGGAGACACAGGTTCAATCTTTCGGTCAGGGAGAGCCCTGGAGAAGGGCATAGCAACCCACTCCAGTGTTGTTGCCTGGAGAATGCCTTGTACAGAGGAGCCTGGTGGTTATTTTCAGTCTTTTCACATGCTTATTTACCATCTTACATCTTCTTTGGTGAATTTTCTATTAATCTTTGGCTCATTTTTAAAATGGGTTATTTTTCTTATCATTGAGTTTTAAGAGTTTTGTATATATATGTGTGTGTGTGTGTGTGTATATATATATACACACACACATATATTTTCCAGTGGCTCAGTGATAAAGAATCTGCCTGCAGTGCAGGAGCTACAGGAGACACAGGTTCAATCTTTCGGTCAGGGAGAGCCCTGGAGAAGGGCATAGCAACCCACTCCAGTGTTGTTGCCTGGAGAATGCCTTGTACAGAGGAGCCTGGTGGGCTACAGTCCATGGGGTTGCAAAGAGTCAGACACGCCTGAAGCAACTTAGCATGCACGCATGGAATACATGTTTTCCAGAGAGCAGATGAGTTGATATGATAGGCTACCATAACAAAATATCACAGACTGACGGACTGAACAACAGAAATGTATTTTCTTACAGTTCTGGAGGCTGAAAGTCCAAGATCGCGGAGACGGCAGGGTTATTTTCTCCTGAAGCCTCCTGTCTTGGCTTGCAGGTGGCTGCCTTCTCTCTGCATCCTCAAGGCCTTTTCTCCGTGCTTGCACATCCCTTCTCTTCCTGTTCTTAAGGACACCAGTCATATTGCATTAGGCCCCACACTCATGACTTCATTTCACCTTAATTAAATTTTGAAGGCCCTAAATCCAGAAAAAGAGTCACATTGGGGGAACAGGTGTTTAGGCTTCGATATATGAATTTCTAGGGGGCATAATTCAGCCCATAACACTAGGCCTTTATCAGATGAATGTTTGCAATTATTTTTTTCAGCCTTTGGTTTTTCTTTAAATTATCTTAATGATGTCTTTCAGAAAAAAAGTTTGAAAATTTGATGGGGTCTAATTTATTAGTCTTTAATTTTGTGAATTTTGCTGTCAGTGGCATATCTAAGAAATCTTTGCCTAACTTAAAGTCACAGGGATTTTATTCTATCCTTTATTCTAGAAGTTTTAGTCTGTTATGTTAACTTTTGTATATGTTATAAAATATAGATAGACTGCTTTTTTGCATATGGATAGCCAGTTATCCCAGCAGAGCAGCATTTGTGGAAAAGATTTCTTTCTTCAATTAATTGTCTTCATCATTGTTGTTAAAAATCCATAATTTTGGTCTTCTGGAGTATCTATTCTATCCCATTTATCAAATTGATTATCTTTATACTAAACTTTCTTGAATACTGTAGCTTCACATTAAGACTGAAATCAGGCACTACTGATTTTCCAGCTTTGCTTTCCATTGTCATAGTTGTTTATTATTTCCTAGATTCTTGCATTTTCACATACATTTCACAATTAGCTCGTAAATCTATCAATATAAAATGTTTGCTGGTATTTTGATTCAGATCACATTTAATCTACAGGTCAATTTTAACAGATTTGGTGTTTTAAGAATATTAAGTGTTTTTCTCTGTGAACACCATGGAACTCTTGAATTATCTAGGTCTTTAATTCTCTCAACAATGTTTTCTAGTTTTTTGTATCATTCCTGATGTTAGAGGGGAAGTATTCAGTCTTTCATCATCAAATACAGGCATATCTTGTTTTGTTACACTTCATTGCATTTTTTTTTACAAGTTGAAGGTTTGTGTCAAGCAAGTCTATAGGTGTAGTTTTTCCAACCATGTTTCTGACTTTGTGTCTTTGTAATATCAGTAATTCTTACAATTGCTATATCATGATTTGTAAGCAGTAATCTTTGATATTACTGTAATTGTTTGGGGGCGTTATAAACTGCGCCCAACTAAGAATGGTGAACTTAACCCATAAATGTGTGTGTTTTGACTACTGCAGTGACCAGTCATTCCTCCAGCTCTCTCCCTCTGCTTGGGCCTCCCTGCTCTAAGACACAACAATACTGAAATTAGACCAAGTAATTACCCTACGATGACCTGTAAGAGTTCAAGTAAAAGGAAGACTTACACGTCCCTCATTTTAAATCAAAAGCTAGAAATGATTAAGCTTATTAAGGAAGGCATGCCCCAAATCAAGATAAGTCAAAAGCTAGGCCTTTTGCACCAAACAGCCAAGGTGTGAATCCAAACTGAAGGAAATTAAAAGTGCTACTCCAGTGAAGACACAAATAATAAGAAATTGAAACAGCCTTACTGGTGATATGGAGAAAGTTTAAGTGGTCTGGATAGAAGATCAAACCACTCATAACATTCCCTTCCACAAAAGCCTGATTCAGAGTAAAGCCTTAACTCCTCAATTCTATGAAGGTTAGAGAGATGAGGAAGTTACAGAAAAGTATGAAGCTAGCAGAGGTTGTTCATGAGCCTTAATGAAAAAAGCTGTCTTCACAACATGAAACTACAAGTGAAGCAGCAAGTGCTGATATAGAAATTGCAGCAAGTTATTCAAAAAATCTAGATAAAATAATTAACAAATATAGCTACACTAAACAGATTTTCAATATAGGTGAAACGGCCTTATGTTGGAAGAAGATGCCATCCAGGACGGTTAGAGCTAGAGAGAAGCCAAAACCTGGCTTCAAAGCATCAAAGGACAGACTGACTCTCTTGTTAGCTGATGAACACATCTTTGATCATGCTAATTCACTTTTTTCTCTCTAGTTAAAAGGGGTCCCTCATGGCTCAAACAGTAAAGAATCTGTCTGCAGTGCTAGAGACCTGTGTTCAATTCCCGGGTCTGGAAGATCCCCTGGAGAAGGGAATGGCAACCCACTCCAGTATTCTTATCTGGAGAATCCCATGGACAGAAGAGCCTGGGGAGCTATCATCCATGGCATCGCAGAGTCAGACATGACTAAGCAACTAACATTTTCATTTTTCTGGTTAAAAGTTAATCAATTTCATTGATCTTCTCAAAAAATCATCTCTGAGGTTCATTTGTTTTCTCTATTGATTTTCTGTTTCAATTTTATTGATTTCCACTATGATTTTTATTCTTTCCTTTTTCACGCTACTTTGTATCTTCTTTGATCTTCTTTCTCTAGTTTATTAAAATAGAAGCTGATGATTTAGGAACTTGCACACACAAAAAGCCTCTTGATGAAAGTGAAAGAGGAGAGTGAAAAAGCTGGCTTAAAGCTCAACATTCAGAAAATGAAGATCATGGCATCTGGTCCCATCACTCCATGGGAAATAGATGGGGAAACAGTGGAAACAGTGTCAGACTCTATTTTTGGGGGGGTTCCAAAATCACTGCAGATGGTGACTGCAGCCATGAAATTAAAAGACGCTTACTCCTTGGAAGAAAAGTTATGACCAACCTAGATAGTATATTCAAAAGCAGAGACATTACTTTGCCGACGAAGGTCTATCTAGTCAAGGCTATGGTTTTTCCAGTAGTCATGTATGGATATGAGAGTTGGACTGTGAAGAAGGCTGAGTGCTGAAGAATTGATGCTTTTGAACTGTGGTGTTGGAGAAGACTCTTGAGAGTCCCTTGGACTGCAAGGAGATCCAACCAGTCCATTCTAAAGATCAGCCCTGGTGTTCTTTGGAAGGAATGATGCTAAAGCTGAAACTCCAGTACTTTGGCCACCTCATGTGAAAAGTTGACTCGTTGGAAAAGACTCTGATGCTGGGAAGGATTGGGGGCAGGAGGATGACAAAGGATGAGATGGCTAGATGGATCACGGATTCGATGAACATGAGTCTGAGTGAACTCCAGGAGGTGGTGATGGGCAGGGAGGCCTGGTGTGCTGCGATTCATAGGGTCACAAAGAGTTGGACATGACTGAGCGACTGAGCTGAACACAAAAATATGGGCATCAAGTGCCCCAAATTTCCTGCTAAGTAGTGCTTTAGCAGCATCTCACATTTTGATATGTTGTATTTTTATTTTTATTCAGTTAAAAATATTTTATTTCTTCCTTTGGAGTTCTTCTTTGGCCCATTGTATTTTGTTAGCAATATTACTTAGTCATACATGTTTGCATGTTTGCCAATGATTCTTGTTTTTTAATTACTAATTTTATTATGCTCAGAAAATTTGTTTTGTGTGAGAGTTGAATCCTTTTACATTTAATTGACACATTTCTTAACCTAGTATATAGTTTTTCTTGGGAAATATTCTATGTACGCTTAAAATAATGTACCATATTTTGCTGTTTGATGAAGTTTTCTGTAGATTTCAATTAGGTCAATGCAGTTGATACTGTTATTCACATCTATATCATTTACTGAGAGTTGGATACTCAAAATCTACAGCACTAATATTTGACTTAAATGTTTGCTTGATAGTCTGTATATTTTAGCCTTAACATTTCTTGTAATCTGGTGGGTTTGCTGGTAATGAATTCTTGAGCTAGTTTACGTCTCTAAAAGCCTTTATTTTTCCTTTGTTTTTGGAAGATACTTCCACTTGTTATATGTCTAGTTTGATTATTTTTTTTTAATTTTCTGATTACTAAAGAAAGATCTGTTGATCTCCAGAGTTCTCTTTCTATGCAACTTGATCCTCTCTGTTACTCTGTCTTATGAACTCTAAGAAGTTGGTCTCCTGGGATCCTTAAACAATTATCATCAATAAGGCAGTTGACCAGGCTCTCCCAGGTTCTCTTTTTTGTGTCATGGACCAAAAACTCAAAATTATAAGCCAAGGGCAATAGCTGAACGCCAAAGAATTGATGCTTTTGAACTGTGGTGTTGGAGAAGACTCTTGAGAGTCCCTTGGACTGCAAGGAAATCCAATCAGTCCATTCTGAAGGAGATCAGCCCTGGGATTTCTTTGGAAGGAATGATGCTAAAGCTGAAACTCCAGTACTTTGGCCACCTCATGAGAAGAGTTGACTCATTGGAAAAAACTCTGATGCTGGGAGGGATTGGGGGCAGGAGGAGAAGGGGATGACCGAGGATGAGATGGCTGGATGGTATCATGGACTCGGTGGACGTGAGTCTGAGTGAACTCCGGGAGATGGTGATGGACAGGGAGGCCTGGCATGCTGAGATTCTTGGGGTCGCAAAAAGTTGGACACGACTGAGTGACTGAACTGAACTGAATAGAAGTGTGCACCTCATTTGTTTCCTGTTTCTCAAGACTACAGTCTTGTCTGATGTCCAGGGTTTTTAAAAACAACTTTGCTTCTTGTATCTTCGTTTTGTTGTGGTTGCTGCTATTGAGGACTCAGTGGGAGACTATATCTGATATTTGTTGCTCCATCTTGTTATTCCCTTTTTAGTCCCAATACATATTTTTGATCTTGGATTTCTTTCCTATTCTATTCATCTTAAGAAGTAAGATTTCACTACATGCATTTGTAACATCAGTCAACCTTCTGACATTCTGTCAAGATATTTCAGACTGAATCCTGACTAACCAGATATCTGTCAATGAAATTCTATCACCTATGAAACGAGGAAGTATCTTTCATTTTTTTAAATTCATTTACTACTGCTAAGAATGCATGAGTTATTTGTGACATTATTGTTATTCTTCAAGTATAAGATGCAATTAAAAAAGAACATCAATGTAAATGGAACATACACAAACAAGAAAAGGATGACAATGTCTTTGAATAAGTATTTGTAGTCAAACTTTAGAGTGCTGAAAATTCTGTACTATAGGCAAAAAATGCATTTATCCCAAGAAGACTGATTCATTTGTGTATGTGTGTGAACTCACTTAAACATGAGTGAGGTGGGGGGAGGTTTCATGTCCATTAATCTACTCTTTAGTCAGTATCAAAGTATGTATCATATATGTTAACTTTAGGAACATAAATCCTAAATGTTAAGAACTTTAATTATTAATAATATATTGGACTTTAACACCTTTACATTGAATACAAATTCAATGTGAGTCTATTCTTGGCAGCTATCTTAACACTGGATTTTTCTTCAGAAACTTTTGTCGAAAACAGAGCAGACTGTACATTAATCAACACACAAAACAAAGTCTGTCTGGGATATAACATTGCCATATTACTTCCAGGACTAATACCTGGGAGAAGCCCAAGATAAACCTATAATGTATCCCTTTAGTGTCACTATTGTGAACACTGACAGTAACAAGAGAAGGACAGTGGAATTGTTTAACACCGTGTCTTCAGGACATCTGCCTCTCATATTTTGTCTTTTCAAAACAGATGTACTAAAAATGTCCTATGTTAGGAGATGAAAAAATGCTATAAAGAAAGCTCAGGAGTGACCTCTGTTCTTTCTTCTATTTCTTTTCTGAAGTCTCCTGCTGTTAGTAATCACTTTAGCAACTCTGACCTTGTGTAGTAATTAAATCCATGTCTTTTCTCCATGACACAATACTAACTAAAGTTGTCCTACTCACAACTTTTAAGGTGTAACCCATCATGACTCATGCACTCTACACTATTAAAAAATAGTACAATAGCAGCTACATTAGATAGCTCCCTTTTCAACATTCTTTTGAAAAATAAAAATAAAAAGGCAATTCTAAATGGACTAAAAGTAGAAATAAGGCTCAAACTGGAGAGTTCTTTTCCCAGATAAAACTCTACACATAAGTTCCAAATTCCTATTTTTTCCAGTGTTCAGTTGAAATGGAAAAAGCAGGAAAGGGCAAGCCTCAATTTAATCCCTTGGACTGCAAGGAAATCCAATCAGTCCATTCTGAAGGAGATCAGCCCTGGGATTTCTTTGGAAGGAATGATGCTAAAGCTGAAACTCCAGTACTTTGGCCACCTCATGAGAAGAGTTGACTCATTGGAAAAAACTCTGATGCTGGGAGGGATTGGGGGCAGGAGGAGAAGGGGATGACCGAGGATGAGATGGCTGGATGGTATCATGGACTCGGTGGACGTGAGTCTGAGTGAACTCCGGGAGATGGTGATGGACAGGGAGGCCTGGCATGCTGAGATTCTTGGGGTCGCAAAAAGTTGGACACGACTGAGTGACTGAACTGAACTGAATAGAAGTGTGCACCTCATTTGTTTCCTGTTTCTCAAGACTACAGTCTTGTCTGATGTCCAGGGTTTTTAAAAACAACTTTGCTTCTTGTATCTTCGTTTTGTTGTGGTTGCTGCTATTGAGGACTCAGTGGGAGACTATATCTGATATTTGTTGCTCCATCTTGTTATTCCCTTTTTAGTCCCAATACATATTTTTGATCTTGGATTTCTTTCCTATTCTATTCATCTTAAGAAGTAAGATTTCACTACATGCATTTGTAACATCAGTCAACCTTCTGACATTCTGTCAAGATATTTCAGACTGAATCCTGACTAACCAGATATCTGTCAATGAAATTCTATCACCTATGAAACGAGGAAGTATCTTTCATTTTTTTAAATTCACTTACTACTGCTAAGAATGCATGAGTTATTTGTGACATTATTGTTATTCTTCAAGTATAAGATGCAATTAAAAAAGAACATCAATGTAAATGGAACATACACAAACAAGAAAAGGATGACAATGTCTTTGAATAAGTATTTGTAGTCAAACTTTAGAGTGCTGAAAATTCTGTACTATAGGCAAAAAATGCATTTATCCCAAGAAGACTGATTCATTTGTGTATGTGTGTGAACTCACTTAAACATGAGTGAGGTGGGGGGAGGTTTCATGTCCATTAATCTACTCTTTAGTCAGTATCAAAGTATGTATCATATATGTTAACTTTAGGAACATAAATCCTAAATGTTAAGAACTTTAATTATTAATAATATATTGGACTTTAACACCTTTACATTGAATACAAATTCAATGTGAGTCTATTCTTGGCAGCTATCTTAACACTGGATTTTTCTTCAGAAACTTTTGTCGAAAACAGAGCAGACTGTACATTAATCAACACACAAAACAAAGTCTGTCTGGGATATAACATATGCCATATTACTTCCAGGACTAATACCTGGGAGAAGCCCAAGATAAACCTATAATGTATCCCTTTAGTGTCACTATTGTGAACACTGACAGTAACAAGAGAAGGACAGTGGAATTGTTTAACACCGTGTCTTCAGGACATCTGCCTCTCATATTTTGTCTTTTCAAAACAGATGTACTAAAAATGTCCTATGTTGGGAGATGAAAAAATGCTATAAAGAAAGCTCAGGAGTGACCTCTGTTCTTTCTTCTATTTCTTTTCTGAAGTCTCCTGCTGTTAGTAATCACTTTAGCAACTCTGACCTTGTGTAGTAATTAAATCCATGTCTTTTCTCCATGACACAATACTAACTAAAGTTGTCCTACTCACAACTTTTAAGGTGTAACCCATCATGACTCATGCACTCTACACTATTAAAAAATAGTACAATAGCAGCTACATTAGATAGCTCCCTTTTCAACATTCTTTTGAAAAATAAAAATAAAAAGGCAATTCTAAATGGACTAAAAGTAGAAATAAGGCTCAAACTGGAGAGTTCTTTTCCCAGATAAAACTCTACACATAAGTTCCAAATTCCTATTTTTTCCAGTGTTCAGTTGAAATGGAAAAAGCAGGAAAGGGCAAGCCTCAATTTAAATTTTTTAAAATGCAATTTAAAAAGTGCAAGCCTCAATTTCAATTTTGAGATATCAGTTCCAAGAACAAAATTATAATGTTAAAATTTTTACGTGGAAAATACACATTGACCACACTAATGAGTCACTGTTCACCACACAGACAAGGAAAACCAAACTGAAATAACCAATGGGGATTTGTCAAATTTTCTGATGAAATCTATCTCAACTACTAATATCAGAGGACTCCCTGTGAAATGGACAATGGACACTCTCAAGACACCTGGAAAGTCGGGAAACTCAAGTTCCCACTACCAGTTAGAATGTAGAAGGATACGAAATACCTTTACTCCCACTGAAAAACTAAGAAATTACTGCACAAATATACATATTTAGAAATATAGACAGATACAGACATAATGTAAAGCTTGTAATATTATCTATATTGTCATATGTCAACTGGCAATTTTGTAATTATCACAGTAAAGAAGAAACTAACTGTTACGGCTAAGTCACTTCAAGCATATGAAAATGGGGAACATATCCACACTCCTAAGTCTGTGTGGGTGCACGTACAAAAAATATGATGGAGCCTCTTGAAAGAAAGCTTATGGAATGGGGTCTCTCAAGTTTCTCCTGGGTGCTCCTGCATGGGGAATCACCGCTTCTAGCTGACCGGACTCTCCAGCAGAAGTTAGTGATTCTGCTTTGGCAAAGTTACATTAATTAGTAGTAATCATTTAGTTTTGTTATATACTTCAATGTAAAGGTAAACATTTTACTCCAAACATACATATTTTCTTTAAAGTGATGTGAACACAAAGAAATGTGGGACCTAAACAGATGGAGGACACTTCCGTCCTCGAGACCCATGGCTGAAGCTGTGTTAGGAGGAGAGGACAGGAGAGGCACATTTTTGGTAAAATGAAAATCTTGGCTTAAATGAGGAGAAGCCAGGCAAACCTTCTGACAAACCTGTGGGTTAGTGTGTCAGGCTTCAATCTCAAAAAAGCTCAAACCCAAAGACAAGTTTCTCCGCTCATTGCTGTTGCTGTTGTTTGATCGCTAAAGTCTAACTCTTTATGACCCTGTGGATTGCAGCATGCCAGGCTTCCCTGTCCTGCACCATCTCCCGGAGTTTGCTCAAACTCACGTCCCTTGAGTCAGTGATATCATCCAACCGTCTCAGCCTCTGTTGTCCCCTTCTCCTCCTGCCCTCAATCTTTCCCAGCATCAGGGTCTTTTTCAGTGAGTTGGTTCTTCGCATCAGGTGACCAAAGTATTGCAGCTAGAAATTTTGCTGCATAAGCAGAGGCTGGAAATGGCTGGAAAGGCAAAATCTCTATCTGGTTTCAAAGTATCACAATTCTGATGTCCTGTAATCTCAGAGACTCTTGTCACATCTTTCCACTGTCACTGAGACTCATAGTTCTCAGAGCCTCAATTTCAGACCCCATCGTATGCAGTCTTACAACATCAAGACCTCAAAGTTTCACAGCCTGTTGGTCTTGAAATCGCACAGTTTGCAACATGGAAATATGTCCATAAAATACCGCTACACCATGGAAACCACTCCTAAAACTATAAAATCTCTCAAGACTGCATAGCAATCTTAATAGACTTAAGACTACTCATATTTTCTATTTCTTAAAAGCATTTACACAGGAAAGAAAACCACTGATAAAACAAAAAGACAATCTATTTAGTGGAAAAATATTTGCAAATGTTATGATTGATAAGAGGTTAATATCCAAAATATAGGAACAACACATACAACTTAATATCAAAAAGCAATCCGATTACAAAATGAGCTGAAGACTTGAATAGATATCTTTCCAATGAAGGTGTACAGATAGCTAATAAGCATATGAAAAGATGCTCAGTGTCTATAAGCATGACAGCGTTTCCACTCCTGGGTATTTTTCTAACAAAAACAGTAATTAAAAAGATACACAAACCATAGTGTTTATTTCAGCATTATTTATAATTGTCAATATATAGAAGCAACCTATGTACCCATGGCTAGATGAATAGGTGAAGACAATGTGTTATATGTGCAATGGAATACTACTCAGACATAAAAGGGATGAAACTTTGTCATTTGCAACACACGGATGGGCCTGGAATGTAATATGCTCAGTGAAATAAGTAAGCTAGAGAAAGACAAGTACTTTAAGTTATCACTTAAATGTGGAATCTGCATTCAAATGGATATATCTTTCTTCTCTCCTTTGCCTTTTGCTGCTATTTTCTCAGCTATTTGTAAGGCTTCCTCAGACAACCATGTTGCCAGTTGCATTACTTTTTCTTGTGGATGGTCTTGATCATTGCCTCCTGTACAATGTCACAAACCTCTGTCCATAGTCCTTCAGGAACTCTGTCTATGAGATCTAATTCAATTTCTCACTTTCTCTGTATAATCATAAGGGATATGATTAAGGTCATACCTGAATGGTCTAGTGGTTTTCCCTACTTTCTTCAATTTAAGTCTGAATTTGGCAATAAAGAACTCCTAATATGAGCCACAGTCAGCTCCTGGTCTTGTTTTTGTTGACTGATGAGCTTCTCCATCTTCAGCTACAAAGAACATAATCAATCTGATTTCGGTGTTGACCATCTGGTGATGTCCATGTGTAGAGTCTTCTCTTGTGTTGTTGGAAGAGGGTGTTTGCTATGACCAGTGCACTCTCTTGGCAAAACTCTGTTAGCCTTTGAAAAAATTAGAGATACCAAGGGAACATTTCATGCAAAGGTGGGCACGATAAAGGACAGAAATAGTATGGACCTAGCAGAAGCAGATGATATTAGGAAGAGGGGACAAGGATACACAGAAGAACTATATAAAAAAGATATTCATGACCTGGATAACCACGATGGTGTGATCACTCACCTAGAGACAGATATCCTGGAATGTGGTCAAGTAGGTCTTAGGAAGCATCACTACAAACAAAGCTAGTGGAGGTGATGGAATTCCAGTGGAGCTATTTCAAATTCTGAAAGATGATGCTGTGAAAGTGCTGCCCTCAATATGCCAGCAAATTTGGAAAACTCAGCAGTGGCCACAGAACTGGAAAAGGTCAGTTTTCACTCCAGGCCCAAAGAAGGGCAATGCCACAGAATGCTCAAACTACTGCACAACTGCTCTCATCTCACACACTAGCAAAGTCATGCTTAAAATTCTCCAAGCCAGGCTTCAACAGTACATGAACTGTGAACTTCCAGTTGTACAACCTGGATTTCGAAAAGGCAGAGGAACCAGAGATCAAATTGCCAACATCCATTGGATCATTGAAAAAGCAAGAGAGTTCCAGGAAAACATTTACTTTTGCTTTATTGACTATGCCAAAGCCTTTGACTATGCAGATCACAACAAACTGTGGAAAATTCTTCAAGAGATAGGAATACAAGACCATCTGACCTGTCTCCTGAGAAATCTGTATGCAGGTCAAGAAGCAACAGCTAAAACTGGACATGGAACAACAGACTGGTTCCAAACTGGGAAAGGAGTACGTCAAGGCTGTAGACTGTCACCTTGCTTATTTAACTTCTATGCAGAGTACATCATGAGAAATGCCAGGCTGGTGAAACACAAGCTGGAATCAATATTGCCGGGTGAAACATCAATAACCTCAGAAATTCAGGTGACTCCACCCTTATCGCAGAAAGCAAAGAACTAAGAGCTTCTTGATGAAAGTGAAAGAGAGTGAAAAAGCTGCTTTAAAACTCAACATTTTGAAGACTAAGATCCATGGCATTCAGTCCCATCACTTCATGGAAAATAGATGGGGAAACAGTGGAAACAGTGAATGACTTTATTTTGGGAGGCCATGAAATTAAAAGATGCTTGCTCCTTGGAAGGAAAGTTATGACCAATCTAGAGAGCATATTAAAAAGCAGAGATGTTACTTTGCCAACAAAGGTCTGTATAGTCAAAACTATGGTTTTTCCAGTAGTCACATATAGATGTGAGAGTTGGACTATAATGAGAGCTGAGTGCCAAAGAATCGATGCTTTTGAACTGTAGTGTTGGAGGAGACTCTTGAGAGTCCCTTGGACTGCAAGGAGATCCAACCAGTCCATCCTAAAGGAAATCAGTCCTGAATATTCATTGGAAGGACTGATGTTGAAGCTGAAACTCCAATACTTTGGCCAGCTGATGCAAAGAACTGACTCATTTGAAAAGACCCTGGTGCTAGCAAAGAATGAAGGTGGGAGGAGAAGGACATGTCAGAGGGTGAGATGGTTAGATGTCATCACTGACTCAATGCACATGAGTCTGAGTAAGTTCCGGGAGTTGGTGACGGACAGGGAAGCCTGGTGTGCTTCAGCCCATGAGGTTGCAAAGAGTCGGACACGAATGAGTGACCAAACTGAACTGATAAAAAATAAATAATTGCATATAAAAAACAGAAATAAACTAGTAGTTATCCATCGGGAGAGGAAAATGGAGAGTGACAAGATGTGGGTAAGAATTTAAGATGTATAGACAAGCATAAAGCAAGCTACAAGGTTATATTGTACAGCACAAGGAAGATAGTCAATATTGTATAATAATCTTAAAAAGATAACAATCTTTAAAAATTTTAAAGATTATCATTATGTTACATATCTGAAACTAATACTTTAAGTCAACTACACTTTCTTAGAATCTCAAAGTCTCATAGACTCCCAAGTCTCGCAGGTCCATGATCTAGCAGACTTAAGATTATGAAGTTTTGAGGTCTAGCAGTATCATAATGCTTAGTTTCAGGGTCCTCTGAATTCACTCTCAAAATGTTATGCCACTCTCAAATGGTTACTGTTGTAACCAAATCCTGATACAATTAAATTTTAGTAACAAATCCCCTTGGCAGTATAAAAAATTGAGGACTGGACTAAAAAACAAAGTCTTGGACACCTGTTACTTAAATTCAAGCATAATTAACACAATGGCAGGAATATCAATGAAACTGAATACAAGTCAACAGAAAGCAAAATTCTTGTATGAAAGAAAAAAAGTGAAATAATAAGTTTAAGATTCAAAAAGATTTCTACAGAGGTCACAAAACATGTTAATCATTAAAAATTTTTTTAAACTTAAGCTTCTCAAAATATGCTGTGAAGGAACTGAGAAGTCAATTTACAAAATGACAGAAAACATTTGCAAACATTTTTCTGACAAAGCACTCCTATTCAAATATACTCAGATATTTATATTAAGAAAAACAGCCCAATAAAATGGGCAAAAGACAAAAGTAGATATATGAATGACCAGTAAGTACATCATAAGATATTCAGTGTAAGTCATCAGTAAAATAAAATCAAAACAATAATGTGATACTACTCTACAGCCATTAAAAACTGACAAAACGAAATACTGACAAGCATTTAGAGTAAATGAAATTCTCACACACTGATGACAGAAGTTAAATGGTTCAGCCATTTTGGAAACTTTAACTTTCGTAAAGTTAGGCAGACACATACACACACACACATATATATATGTACACACACCTACTCAATGACACAACATTTCTATTCCTAGATATTTACTCAAGAAAAGTGAAAAAATGTTGCTATAAGAAGACTTTCCTGGTGGCTGAGATGGTAAAGAATCTGCCTGCAATGCAGGAGGACCCTGGTTCAATTCCTGGGTCAGGAAGATCCCCGGAAGAAGGAAGAGGCAACTCATTCCAGTATTCTTGGCTCGGAAATCTCATGGACAGAGGAGCCTGGCGGGCTGTAGTCCACAGGGTCCCAAACAGTTGGACACGACTGGATGACTAACACACACATAAGAAGACATTAATGTTTGTACAGCTATTTTCATTTTACAAACAGGAAATCATCTAATATTCATCAACATGTGAATGTCTAAACAAAACATGGAATATTTGTATAATACAATGTTCCTCAGCAATAAAACTAAACAGACTACTGATATATATAGGAACATAAATAAATCTAAATATTATACTGAGGGTAATAAATCAGGCACAGAAATGTAGATACAATACTCTTCTGATTACTTTAGAATTCTACAACTCCAAATTGGTGATAGTGTTTTTAGGGGTTTAGGGTTGACTGCAAAGGGGCATGAAAGAATTTTCTCTGGTAGTGAAAATGGTTTGTATCTTGACTGAGGTAATGATTGTATGGTGTAAATATTGGTCAAAGCTCATTGAACTGATCACTTAAAATATATGCATTGTATTGTATGTGTATTTAATGAGTTGATTAAAAATAAAGAAAAGAGGAACAACTTATGAAATCAGTGTATATATGAAAAATCTTTTAAAGATATTTACAATTTATAGTCTTAATGAAATATTAATTATAACTATCATTTACTGAATGTTTACTATTAGTCAAGAACTGGGGTAAGCATTTTAAATATACAATATAGCTCAAAATATCACAATAAAACTATAAGGTTATATTAGCTTGAAATGCCCAAATGTAATAATTTTTAGTCAATCAGATGAAAAATCTCATGATTGTACCAATTTACATTCCCACTGACAGTGTAGAAGGATTCCCTTTTCTCTACACCATCTCCAGCATTTATTGTCTATAGGTTTTTTAATGATTGTCATTCTGACAAGTATGGGATGATTATGGTTTTGATTTGCATTTCTCTAATAATTAATGATGTTGAACATCTTTTCATTATGGAGAACAGTATGGAAATTCCTTAAAAAACTAAATATAGAACTGCCATATGGTCTGGCAATCCCACTCCTGGGCATGTATTCTGAGAAAACCATACTTCAAAAGATACGTGTACTCTGATACATGTGAACATGCAGCTCTGTTTACAATAGCCCAAACATGGAAGCAACATAATTGTCCAACAGAGGAGTAGATAAAGAAGATGCGATACATATACACAATGGAATATTGCTGCTGTTTTAGTTGCTAAGTTATATCCAACTCTTTGTAACACCATGGGCTGTAGCCCACCAGGCTCCTCTGTCCTTCGGATTTTCCAAGCAAGAATACTGGAGGGGGTTGCATTTCCTTCCCCAGGGAATCTTCTCAACACAGGGGACAAACCCTTCATCTCCTGCTTGGCAGGCAGATTCCTTAAACACTGAGCAAGCTGGAAACCCCCAATGGAATATTATTCAGTCATAAAAAATAAAGGAAATAATGCCACTTGCAACAACATGGATGGACCTAGAGACTGTCACACTGAGTGAAGTAAGTCAGAGAAAGACAAATATCAAGTGATATTGTTTATATGTGGAATATAAAATATGGTATAAATGAATTTATTTATGCAACAGAAATAGAGTCACAGATGTAAAAAACAGATTTATGGTTACCTGGGGATTAAGGGCTGAGGGAGAGATAAATTGTGAGATTGGGACTGACATATACACACTACTATATGGGATGACGAATGGATAACTAATTAGAATTTACTGTGTAGCACAGGGCTCTACTCAATACTCCATAAGGACCTAGATGGAAAAAAAAAACTAAAAAAGGAACAGATATATGTATATGTATAACTGATTCACTTTACTGAAGTGAATACAACAGAAACCAAACCAGAAACCAATACAACATAGTATTATAAATTAACTATATGCCAATAAGACTTATCAAAAAAATAATAAGACACACACAGAGAATTTTCCTTTGCCAGACATACCATTCACAACAAATCAGTGTTTTTTGTTTCCTTTGTGGACTATCCTTTACATATACTGCTAGGTAAGTAAGTAATCCTTACGTTAAGTAAGTAATCCTTATGTTAACTAGTTTATATCCTGCAACCTTTATTTCACGAACTCAGTTACTGTCCGCAGAAACAGTCCAACCATATTTCTACTTTCTTGATATCATAACACTTCGGCATCCGCAGGTAGGTTGGCCACACTCCTGTATTACTGTACTGCCACGGTTTCTTTCAAAACCAGACAATAAAGATAAATCACAGATAACATCTCTGAGGAAAGAAACTGCCAGCAGAAGATTACCTCTCACCCTCTTATCTCTTGTTCTGTAGCAAAGTGACTAAAAATAGCGTTGCATCAGTTTTGTTCCCTCTGCCTCCAGTCTCCAATGCATTCTTCCCCAAAGCAGAGAGGGAGTGTTGTCTTTCAAGTCCTACAAAGTGTTAAAAAGACTTTGTCTGTTCCTTACATTAAGATACCTGAAAACATTTGAATTTTAGATCACCCATGTAGCTCTGAGATGTTATTAAATGCCATTTTGCATTTTCTTGGTCCCACTACAGTGAATGCTATATTTGAAAGGTGACTTTTCATCATGAATATCCCATATGAAATGCTATTGTCTTTTTTCCTTCCTGTTTAAGTGTTTCCTCAATCACATTGTAAACAAAATTGGAGCCATCATATTTCTACAGCAATGAAGTAATAGCTTGACTACTTAAACAACCACAACAAAAACTGCCTTTCAGCACACTTACAGAATCTCAAGCCCTTTCATTCTCATTTTTTATTGTGTTGACTTATATTTCACATCCATGTGGCTTCGTAATGAGAAGGTTAGACATGATATAATTCTTATTGATAAGAAAGAAATCTGAAGTCAATCAAAGAAAATGTTATTTTAAAAAGTTCATAGTGCAGCCTCCACTATAGAAAATAAAGGATAAAATTATACTACATTTTGATGGAAACTTAACAAAATATGTTCATAATAACATAACCATGTTTGAAAAACAGGAATGGAGTTAAAGTAAGTTGTAATTTTACATGGGCAATAAAATGGAAAATCTCT
>SJYC01084422.1:0-10195 GCA_006408675.1 Madoqua kirkii | reverse complement strand
TTAAAAAGTCCAAACAGTTTGTTTTTTGTTATGTTTTCATAATAAAGGTAAATAGTTCTCGAGTATAGTATTCCATTTTTACTTCATGTCCTCAAGGTTAGGGTTTCTGCTACAATTTCTCTATTCATTTCATCATGGACATCTTGTAATCCAATATCAAAATACATGGTTAATATATGAATATGAGATATTCAGAGCAGAAAATGAAGGTATCTACCCAATATCCATTTAACTTTTTTTTTTCCTTTCTAACAAAACTGCAGTTGTGTTCAGGACATCAATATATCTAAAGAAAATAATTTAATCTCTCAGTGTCAACTGCAGTTAAAGATGGTCATGTTTATATTTCCAGATGAGGTGTTGGAGATTTTTTTTAAATAAAAAAGTGTTACCACCAGCAATATGGATATAATGAGTAGATATCTTGTGAGCATGAGAAAAATAGTGTGTTAAGAACAGTAGATCTGGAAATCGGAAGGCAGGTGAATTTTTGATGGCATCCTTGAAATGATGTGCCAAACCTGAATTATGTATTTCCTGATTTCATGTTGGGGCCTCCCTTGTAGCTCAGTCAATAAAGGATCTGCCTGCAGTGCAGGAGACCCTGATTCAATCCCTGGGTTGGGAAGATCCCCTGGAGAAGGAAATGGCAACCCACTCCAGTATCCTTGCCTGGAAAACCTTGTGGACAGAGGAGCCTGGTGGGCTGCAGTCCAGGGGGTCGCAAAGAGTTGGACACGACTGAGCGACTAACACACTAACACAATTTCATGTTATGAAGCGGGTAACCTAAATAAGATATGGTTAAGCTACTCTTTTGGTGCTTGTATTATGTGCCCCGGACACCATTATGATACCGTGTTTTTATTAACTAGGTAGGAACTGTAATTCTTCATTAAAATCTATCAGTCCTTACCTTTTCAATCACTTCACTGATGTCTCTACCTTGAGACTCAATCTTGTCTGATTTCTGAGCCAAAAGCAAATAGAGCAGTAAGCATATTAGGTATTTTAGCACCACGGTCTAGAAGGCCTTGCAATATATCTTGCTGTCAAGAGATCAGGACTTGGCAGCTTGAGCATTCTTATATCGTGAAATATTGGCTTAATCTTAGGAATTTGTTTTCTTTCCCTAGCATTGTAGTTTTCTCTAGAACTGGCAGGAGGCTTAAGTCTCAATTTTATTTGTGTAAGAACCTGATAGTCTTCCTAATCCCTGTCAGTGTCCTTCTAGAATAAGGTTGCTGGTTAAATGCAAAGGTTTCAGGCTATGCAAATATCTTATTTTGGGTTAAATTGTGTAGTCATTCATTTGGTCTAAGATCTCATGGAGCTTCATGCCTGAAATCTCTTCCATTATGACTGATCCAGGAAAGCAGAGATGACCCAAGAATGTATCATGTAATTTGAATTCAGAATTTCAAAACTTTGTACTTGTGATTTGAAGCTGGAAGATCCATCAGATTTACCAGTCATTTAAGTAAGGCTTGACCTGAAAATAACAGAAAGTGACAGCTTTTCCATTGCTTTGGGGCTTTAAAAATCTTGAAAATTTTAAGAACTGATGAGAGGGGCAGAGGTTTACTTCTGTGTGAATCATTCATGTGTAAAAGCATTTTATTTTATACCAAAAAAGTTCCTGAAAAACTCAGAAGATTTGTATTGCTCTGTAAAGTTCAGTAGGCTCTCTATCATCATTATCAAAAGGGAAACACAGGGCTAAGATATTTAACTTTTAGCTAGCTACATTTCAGTGGTTAAAATTTTGACAAAAGGTAATCAATGCTTTGTATAGGTTAACGAAAGCTATATGAATGGGATGTATGTGTGCACGCACACACATATATATATATATACACACACATATATATTCAATTTCTGTGACAGTCATTGAGTAAATGACATCTACATTTTAAATTTCTATACTGTTATATTAGCGAGAATAAGAACACTGTACTTAAAGACCATTTTGAACAAGTGTATGGGGTATCTCTGTCATGACATTCAACAGATTTATGTTTTTTCCACAAAATAAAAGAATTTACAAAAGAGAAAGACCTTCAAACTATTACAGTTGTAAACACTGTGAATTTTACACACATCACCTGGTCCAATAAAAATGTGTAACTCATATTGTGCATACCAGTTCTGCTTTATTTACATGTCCAAGTTCATGATACTACTAGTTGACCTTTGTATAAGAAACTAACTGATGAATCTATTCTGAACTTCAGAGTCAAATCACTCTATCTTTTGAAGGACTGACACATTTACCAGAAAATATGAATGCCATTGCTTTTTATATTTTCAATTTTCAGAGCCTGAATGCCAGAAACCACAAAACTAAATTCAAATGCTTAGTTATGGTAACCATCTGATTCCCTTTCCAAGTACATTTATCTCCCTTCATCGTAACCAAAGTGTACACATATAATAAAGTCCATCTTCTTTATCTTAAAAATTGTTACCAATTGTTTATTTTTAAAAATTAAGCCATTTTAATTTTGTGAGGGAAATAAGGGGAGAATCATATAAATATGTGGAGAAAGGAAAAGCTACCCACTCCAGTATTCTGGCCTAGAGAATTTCATGGACTCCATAGGGTCTCAAAGAGTTGGACACGATTGAACTACTTTCACATGAAAATGTGTGAAGATATAGTCAAATAGTTGAAATGTGAAAACTGAAATAATTTGAATTAGCATGAATATTGATAAAATAGCTAGAATGTGAGTATTGAAATAATAAAAATGTCATGTAACTGGTTTGAGTCCTATTTAAAATGGGTTGATTAGGTTTACATTGTTTATAAACAGTCTGAAGAGTTTAATCTTTCAAGTCAATTAGCCTTTAACACTATTTTAACTGTATCAGAAACAGTGAGAAGTTACAAAGGAAAAATATAGCATAATTCTCCATGACTGACCCTATTCCAGCAGTTTCGCAATTCAATTTTGAAATGCTAGGGACACCAAAAAATGAAATCACTAAATTTTAGCCATAAATATATGAGAAATAATCATTTACCACAATGATACAGAAAAGCTTATATAATCATTTTACATTATAAAAATGAAACTTAGGCAAAGGGCATAGAGAAATTGGTATTAATACTACTGCTATCATTTGGATATAATTGAGAAAAGATTTAAGAGGAATGAAGTTTTTAGAACATGTTATCTAGGATAGTTTTTAAACTTTGTTTTTTTTTCAAGCAGTGTCAAACTGGTTGTCTGGTTGTCTCCAGGTCATCATGCAATAAACTTGATAAGAACCAAAAAATGATTACATATATACTGTGTGAATTTGCCAACTTTATACTGAGTATTTTCTGTTATCTCCTCCCCTTGGTGAAATGACTTCACATTCCCTAATTTCAGCATAATCCATAATAATATATCTAACTATAAATTATATATTTATGCAATATGTATATACAAAATATTTACACACATACTCAATACTCATGGAATACTGGGGATAGTAGGAGCATTCTTAAGATATATTTTTTTTTCCTCCTCTATCTTACATATGGTAATGTAAGTTTCCAAGTTACTCTTTCCATACAATTTCACCCTCTTCTCCCCTCTCCCCATGTCCATAAGTCTATTCTCTGTTTCTCCATTGTTAAGCCCTGTAAATAAATTCTCCAGTACCATTTTTCTAGATTCTGTATACATGTGTTAGAATAGAGTATTTAGCTTTCTCTTTCTGACTCACTTCACTCTGTATAACAGGTTCTGGGTTCATCCACCTCATTAGAACTGACTCAAATGCGTTCTGTTTTATGGCTGAGTAATATTCTATTGTGTATATGTACCACAACTTATTTATCCATTCCTCTGTTGATGGACATCTAGGTTGCCTCCACGTTCTAGCTATTGTAAATAGTGCTGCAATGAACAATAGGAAACATGTGTCTCTTTCAGTTCTGGTTTCCTCAGGGTATATGCCTAGGAATGGGATTGCTGGGTCATTTGGTGGTTTTATTCCTAGTTTTTAAGGAATCGCCATATCATCTTCCATAGTGGCTGTATCAATTTACATCCCCACCAACAGTGCAAGAGAGTTCCCTTTTCTCCACACCCTCTCCAGCATTTATTGTTTGTAGACTTTTTGATGAGGGCCATTCTGACCAGTGTGAGTTGATATATCATTGTAGTTTTGATTTGCATTTCTCTAATAATGGGTGATATTGAGCATCTTTTCATGTGTTTGTTAGCCATCTATATGTCTTCTTCGGAGAAATGTCTGTTTAGGTCTTTTCCCCACTCTTTGATTGGGCTATGTGTTTTTCTCGTATTGACTTCTATGAGTTGCTTATATATTTTGGAAATTAATCCTTTGTCAGTTGTTTCAGTTGCTATTATTTTCTCCCATTCTGAGGGTTGTCTTTTCACCTTGCTTATAGTTTCCTTTCCTATGTAAAAGCTTTCAAGTTTTTAAGTATATTCCATAATAATATATCTAACTATAAAATTATATATTTTGCAATATGTATGTATAAAATATGTACATATATACTCAATACTCATGGCTCAATACTCATGACATACTAGGGAGAGTAGGAGTTGTTCTTAAGATACATTTTTAAAGGCAAGGAAAAAGAGAGCAAGGCAAAACAAATTTGGGAAAAGGAATCTATTCGGTTCAAACAGAGCAAGGCAGAAGACAGATCACATATTTCATTGAATCGAAGTCATTAATTTTAAGATTAACTTATTTTTTCACTACCAAGTAAGAAAAAAAGTTGCTGTCAATTACAGTATGACACATCATTCATTTGAAGATGCATCCTGAAGTTAGCATATCAAATATGAAAAAGTCCATCTTAGAATCAATGAGATATATCAACATATGTAGTATTTTTTGTCATTTTTCTATTTTGAGTGATGTCTCTTTAAAATATGCATTTTTAAGATTAATATTTTAGATTAACATTAAAGCTGTTTTACCTCCAAGTAACTGAAATTATTAAATAAGAATGTTGATGAGCTGCAAAAGTTTCCTTTGTTCTTGAGTTATTTCTGAAGTCTAAAATGTGGTTAATTCCTTGTTCATAAAAGGTTTCCCTTGCCGATAAACGAGTTATAGGTTTGCTACAAATGACTGTTCATTATTCATGTATGGAACTTCATGGGGTCAGCCCTCTGAGTTAATAATTAATGTAGAACTGGGAACATATTTGTCTATTTTTTGTTCCCTCTAGTGTTTGAAGTGTAAATGCTCTATTGCTAGAATAATTTCCCCACCCAATTTAGAACCCTTCAACAAAGCTGTTATTCAGTCTTTAAAATAAATGCATATATTTTGTTCAAATTCATAGAACTCTTGGGCATCTGAATCTTTCTTCAAAATTCAAGTTTTTTTCATTTGTTATTACATAATTAAATAGTGCAGTCTGGTACCTCACTATATACAGACACATTTTAAGCCCAACTCTTCCTTTCCTAATCAATGTTAAATATTGTAGGTTTCATTAATAGCATGCCAGCTTTAAATTTATTAATGACTTTGAGTTAGGAGCCTAGTTGGTAAATGATGGTATGTTTTTTAAAATTTTATTTATTATATTTGTCTGTGCTGGGTCTTAATTGACGAGCTGGGGTTCTCTCTAGTCACAGGGTCTAGGCTTTTCACTGCAGTGTCTTCCCGTGTTGTGGAGCACAGGCTTAGCTCCCTCACAGCATGTGGAATTTTCCTGGACCAGGGATTCACCCATGTTCCCTGCATAGGCAGGTGGATTCTTAACCACTGGATCACCAGGGAAGTCCTAAATCATAGTATGGCTATCAGTTTATTTATTCATCTTTAAAGTATATTTAATTCTATGAGAATTAGAGTAGGTTAAAAAAAGAGAAAATCTAATTCTAGTCAGTGTAAAATTAGAATAAAAGTCCTTAGGCATCTTGCTTCTTTAAACATTATATTTTAAAATATGAAATAGCTATCCAACAAATTAGATCGATGTCTATCTGTCTGATATATAGAGCTAGCAGTAAGACAAATTCCCTCTGTTTACATGATGCCTGTAGCTTGATTGAGACAATGGCTATCTATGTGACAGAATGTAAAGATCAAACAATTAGTAACTCTTCTGAGCCCTTGAGGCCTTATCTGTTGGATGTTACATAACAAGAGAACAACATATGTGAACTGTAATGCCAAAGATGCATGAAAACCATACACAAGATGAACTGCTTATTTAGGGCTTTTACAGAGTAATTAAAAGACTTCCATTTAACATTAATTTTTGTATTAAAAAATGTACACTCAATTTTATTGTTTACTGTTTCATTTAGTGTCACACTAAATCTTTGTGCCTCAATTTCCTTACCCAAAAGGACAACAATGTACCAGCCTCACTCACTTCTTAGGGTTGTTATTTACAAGTGAGAAAATGTATTGGAAAAGACCTTACGCTCCGGCCATAAGACAATATGTGGGATACAACATGATTGCATGGCACAAAATACGGAGCTGTGTTTTTCTTTTCAAGGTTAATGAACTGACAAGGGAGAGAGCTCAGCTAGCCTCGGAGAATTTCATGCCAATGGCTCCACGTCCTGTGTGTGGCTCAGTGCCGCCTGGTGGTTGATTTGATTTTGGTTTAATTATAACTGAGAGCAACTCGGTTCAGCAGCTGACTGGCCCCTCCAAGACAGCAGCAGGGGTTCCAAAAACCTGCTGGTTGCTCTTGGTTCCACTTCTATTGAGGATACTGGGGACAGATAACAGTAGGAATGAGGGACTCAACTTACACCTCCTCATCGGCTGCTGCTGTTTTCCTGGCCCATCCTGCTCTTCTCTGCCCACCTCCACACCAGAAGAGTCTATCCCAGTTGGAGGCCATCAGGTGAGTGAGCATTGAACAAAAGCCATTCTACCATCAGCAATTGGATTCAATCCAGTGAATACAAGATAGTCTTTTTCCCTTTGATGAATTTTAAACTACAAAACAACATGAACAAAGTATTATAATTCAACTGAATGAAGTATTTAATGCCAAGTATTTACCTGGCTTCCTAGGGAGCTCAAATGGTAAAGAATCTGTGTGCCATGTGGGAGACCCAGGTTTGATCCCTGCGTTGGGGAGATCCCTTGGAGAAGGGAATGGCAATCCACTCCATATACACATCTTCTGCCCACCTCCACACCAGAAGAGTCTATTCCAGTTGGAGGCCATCAGGTGAGTGAGCATTGAACAAAAGCCATTCTACCATCAGCAATTGGATTCAATCCAGTGAATACAAGATAGTCTTTTTCCCTTTGATGAATTTTAAACTACAAAACAACATGAACAAAGTATTATAATTCAACTGAATGAAGTATTTAATGCCAAGTATTTACCTGGCTTCCTAGGGAGCTCAAATGGTAAAGAATCTGTGTGCCATGTGGGAGACCCAGGTTTGATCCCTGCGTTGGGGAGATCCCTTGGAGAAGGGAATGGCAATCCACTCCAGTATTCTTGCCTGGAGAGTTCCATGGACAGAAGAGCCTGGTGACTAAGTCTATGTGGTCGCAAAGAGTCGGACACAACTGAGCGACTAACACACATTATAATCACACTGTCTAAAATCTTCTGTAATACAGTTCACATTAAAAAAAAACTGCCATTAAAAAGTTGTCATTGTATATCGACATGTGTACTTCTTATTGGTGGAAATATGACAATGCTGGTTTTCCAGCTTACCTTTTAACATCCCCCACATCTACTTAAAGATGAGGCTAGCTGTGTGACAACAGGACCAATGAATGTAAAAGTATCTAAACACCATCGTGTGGCTTCCCCTAACTGCAAAGGATACCAGGAAACTTAATCCCTGCTATGCAGTCACTTTCCAGGAAGAATTTAACCCAACAGAAAGGAAAACAGATACTCAGTGGACAGCTAAACATCTCCATCACATCTACACATCAAGATTTTATATATTTTACATATAAAAATGTGTTCAGTTCAGTTGCTCAGTCATGTCCGATTCTTTGTGACCTAATGAGCCACAGCATGCCAGGCCTCCCTGTCCATCACCAACTCCCGGAGTCCACCCAAACTCATGTCCATTGAGTCAGTGATGCCATCCAACCATATCATCCTCTGTCATCCCCTTTTCCTCGTGCCCTCAATCTTTCCCAACATCAGGGTCTTTTCAAATGAGTCAGCTCTTCACATTAGGTGGCCAAAGTACTGGAGTTTCAGCTTCAACATCAGTCCTTCCAAAGAAATCCCAGGGTTGAGCTCCTTTAGAATGGACTGGTTGGATCTCCTTGCAGTCCAAGGGACTCTCAAGAGTCTTCTCCAACACCACAGTTCAAAAGCATCAATTCTTCAGCACTCAGCCTTCTTCACAGTCCAACTTTCACATCCATACATGACCAGAGGAAAAATAGCCTTGAATAGACAGACCTTTGTTGGCAAAGTAATGTCTCTGCTTTTTCATATGTTGCCTAGGTTGGTCATAAGTTTCCTTCCAAGAAGTAAGCATCGTTTAATTTCATGGCTGTAGTCACCATCTGCAGTGAGCAGATGAATAATCTTGGAGCCCAGAAAAATAAAGTCAGCCACTGTTTCCACTGTTTCCCCATCTATTTGCCATGAAGTGATAGGACTGGATGCCATGATCTTAGTTTTCTGAATGTTGAGCTTTAAGCCAACTTTTCCCTCTCCTCTTTCACTTTCATCAAGAGGCTCTTTAGTTCCTCTTCACTTTCTGCCATAAGGGTGATGTCATCTGCATATCTGAGGTTACTGATATATTTCCCGGCAATCTTGATTCCAGCTTGTGCTTCCTCCAGCCCAGCGTTTCTCATGATACACTTTGCATATAAGTTAAATAAGCAGGGTGACAATATACAGCCTTGATGTACTCCTTTTCTTATTTGGAACCAGTCTGTTGTTCCATGTCCAGTTCTAACTGTTGCTTCCTAAACACATGCGGTGTTTTATAAATTTTAAATTGATTAATAACACTTAAACACTCAAAGATCTCATCAAAAAGAGTTTTCATAATCCTGCCTTTTCTGGGGAAAAAAAAATCAGATGATCTGGCAATACCGGCCCACATTTCCTCTGGGCAACAGTTGGTTGGAGGTGAGAGAGAGGTAGCTGCCTGCATTCTCTCCAGTTTGCTGGAGAAAAAAACCTGACTGGCTTCACCCATTAACTTTCCCTCTTAAACCTGTAGTCACTGAATTTGTGACCCCTGACTAATCATAAGATGAAGAACATGCTTTCAGAAAAACTTGGAAAATTCTCAATTTTAGGGGCTATTCAGAGAGAAAAATAGTTACTTAGTACAGGTTACTTTTCTGTGAAAACTGTTCCAAATATAAAATTCAGAGCATTTATAGAGAAAAATAATAGAGATATAATGTCCATCTTAAAATCAAGTTAAAGATAAATACATTTAAATTTATAAGAGAGGGGAAAAGGGAGTAAAAGTGAAATGTGCAAGGACAGAGACAGGGTTAGGGTTAAACAGAAATTTAAAATAGAACAGGTAAGAGAGAAGTCAATTTTTTTAGAGATGTCAGTTGGCAACATTCAAAGAACTTGAAGGAATCTAAGAAATAGAAGCTTTCCTAGTATTTCGTATATTTAGGAATGTTTACCTAGCAAGAGAACAATATAATGATGATATTAATAATTTATAATGACAACTAAGATTTATGGAGTTCTTAGTGCTTTATATGGATTGTTTCATTTAACCATTTCAGATTTATGGTTTAAAATCCACATAATTTTTTGGTGATTGGCTGCCTGTGTGACAACAGGCAGACTTTTAAATGTAGAGATGTCCAGCAGAGTTACCAAAGTTCCCCTGTCTGTGAGGGAAGCTTAAACAATTTCAATAAATGCTTAAGTGGTTGCCCTATAGACAAAGGAATAGAGAGAAACACTGAAGTAGTAGAAATCTGAACATTTGCTTCATAATTTATTATATGATATTAGTTTGTAATAGCTTGTCTTTGAAAAATATTTTGTTCAGTTGAATATTATTCTTTGTAATGTCTTTTATCTATGATTACAACGGTAGAGAGCTAAGAAGATTCTAACATAGAAAATCAACCCAACTGTCATCATCATTGGGTATTATTTTCAAAGACAATACTCTTCGGATCAAAAATTAGAAAATGTGCTGTTTCTACCTACTCATCATTTCCTTGAACGAATGGTTTTCTTTCATATTAAACAAAT
>SJYC01084418.1:0-16169 GCA_006408675.1 Madoqua kirkii | reverse complement strand
AATGGCTGTCTGGGGAGGCCTTACAAATAGCTGTGAAAAGAAGAGAAGTGAAAAGCAAAGGGGAAAAGGAAAGATATAAGCATCTGAATTCAGAGTTCGGAAGAATAGCAAGAAGAGATAAGAAAGCCTTCTTCAGCGATCAATGCAAAGAAATAGAGGAAAACAACATAATGGGAAAGACTAGAGATCTCTTCAAGAAAATTGGAGATACCAAGGGAACATTTCATACAAAGATGGGCTCGATAAAGGACAGAAATGGTCTGGACCTAACAGAAGCAGAAGATATTAAGAAGAGGTGGCAAGAATACATGGAAGAATTGTACAAAAAAGATCTTCACGACCCAGATAATCATGATGATGTGAGAACTCATCTAGAGTCAGACATTTTGGAATGTGAAGTCAAGTGTGCCTTAGAAAGCATCACTAAAAACAAAGCTAGTGGAAGTGATGGAATTCCAGTTGAGCTATTTCAAATCCTGAAAGATGATGCTGTGAAATGGTGCACTCAATATGCCAGCAAATTCGGAAAACTCAGCAGTGGCCACAGGACTGGAAAAGGTCAGTGTTCGTTCCAATCACAAAGAAAGGCAATGCCAAAGAATGCTCAGACTACCGCATACTTGCACTCATGTCACATGCTAGTAAAGTAGTGCTCAAAATTCTCCAAGCCAGGTCTTCAGCAATACGTGAACCGTGAACTCTCTGATTAGAGGAACAATATTGGAATATAACATACTGGTTTATCACGTAGGTTCTGAGCCCAAAGGGCGGAACCTACTTGAAGACAGTTTGAGGTAAATCATAGTACATTAGCGTAGCTTAAAATAAATATTTCCATAAGAAAAAGGCATTGGTTAACTTCAGGTGAAACCAGGTGTCATGGCAACACAGAATTTTAAGAGAAACCTCCTTTTAAATTTGTACAGAGAAGGAATAAATATCACTGGTTTGTTTCCTCCTGCCGCTTATGAGAGATAAAAATGTCTGACACTTGCTGGCTATTTCCTCCATTTGGAGACCCCTAGCCTTCCTGCCTGTTACCCTCTCAGAAGGATAAACAGGAAGACTGGGACTGATATATATACATTACTATACATAAAATAGATAATTAATAAGGACCTACTGTATGGCACAGGGAACGCTACTCAATGCTCTTAATAGCCTATATGGGAAAAGAATCTAAAAAAGAGTGGATGTATGTGTATGTATAACTGATTCACTTTGCTGTATACCTGAAACCGATACAACATTGTACATCAACTATACTCCAATAGAAATTCTTTTATAAAGAACTATTCTTAGTTAGGGGAAGCAGGTAGAGAGTGAAAGGAGAATAATAAAGGAAACATCAAAGAACTCATTGCTATATGGGCTCTGATTTTAATAAAATATTTCTGCAACCAAACAATAAAAATGAGAAAATCTGAGACTGAAAGACCTCTTCCAGTTGAAACATGTTATATAATCTCTATCTATCTTCTACTGTGCTTGAATTTTACTCTGTTCAGCTTTACTTAAAATGGTGGTTTATGGTTTGGACTCCGTGATTCACTGGAGTTTTGAGATGTGCAGAAATGGAAATGTAAGTGAGCAGAACCCTCTGGGGCCTTCCCAGGGCAGATCCCTCCCCCATATCCTCTGCTTTTGCTCCTCTTTGAAGTGTCTAGATATTATTAGCTACTGCATATTTTCTGAATTGTTTAACAGATGCTAAAACCACCACCACATGGAAGAAATTAGCTCCTTGACAACCATGAGCACATGCCCCCCCCCTCCATATCTACTGTGCTTAAGGATTGATAATGTTAATCCCGTTACCTCACCATCAACAAATCAGAGAATTGTGAGAATTGTGCACAAGCTGATCACATACCCTGTGACCCCACCCCCTCACCTGACCTTTACAAATGCTTTGTTGAAGGGGACGCTGGTTCAATCCCCAATCAGAAGGATCCCACATGACATGGGACAACTAAGCCCACGAGCTAAAACTGCTGAAGCCCGTGCAGCCCAGAGCCCGTGCTGTGCCACAGGAGAAGCCCCCTCCACGGGAAGCCCACACACCACAACCAGAGAGCAGCCCCCGCTTGCCCCAGCTAGAGAAGGCCCGTGCAGAGCGACAAAGACCTAGCACAGCCAAGCTGAAAATAAGTATTTTTTTAAAAATGCGTTGCTGAAACGCTCCCAGAAGTTTGGGTTTTAGAGCAGGAGTCACCCCACCCTCCTTCTATGGAGGCCTTTACAATAAACACCACACTTTCCTTCACCCCAATCCTGTGTTAGCCGACGAGCTTTACTGCACGTGGGCAAGTGGACCCAAGTTTAAACTGATCAAACTCTTTGCATAGTTTGACCATCTGAAGCATAGAGAAATGTAGAAAACTGTTTTGAACCTTGAGAATCATGCAGATGTGCCCCAACGGTTACAGTGTTTTAAAAACCGCACTGAGATTCTGAATTACTGCTTTTTTCCCAACTTCTTTTCTATCCTGATTATCCTCATTGAAACATTTGGCCATTCAAGTCAAGACTGAATAGTAACTGAGCATCTGGGCGTAGTTTCCATAGTTTCTGTAGCAGCTGAATGAGATTGAGTTGTATTTGTGTTGGAAGTGTGAGTCATCAATTTGACGTTTGTCATAGTTACAGCAAAAGACCTCAGATGAGACAAAACTGGAGACAGACATTGCAATAACAATCAATTCTTGGATAATTTTCTGGGTAAATTCAGCACACTTGAACACAAAGCTTTCAAAACAGTCTTTAAATTAAATTTGGTATAAAAGAAAAGATAGAAGCATTCAAATATGGCTTTGGAACAAATGTTAATCTCCAAATGCCAAAAGATATTTTTGCTGAGAGTTTCTGGAAAGATTATTTGGACATGTGTTATTTTAATTTAGTTGAGGTTTTCTGAATAATTCTGTAATATGAGGCTAAGAACCCAGGTTATGGAGAAAGACTACCTGAGTTCCAATAGCAATTTTTGCTGTACTAATGTGGCCTAGGGCCAGTTATATAACTTCTCCATGCCTCATTTTCCTCTCACATAAAATGGGAACATGGAATTTTATATGAAAAATAAGCATGATTAGCCTAGAGAAAAGTGCTAATTCAGGATTTATTATTATTTACAATCTGTACTTTTACAAACTCTACAGATTTGTTATCAAAAGATTAATCTTATTTTAAAATGTTTGATTAAGCAAAATACGTTTTTATACTTATTTTATATTTTTAAAATGTGTCCACTCATTTTTAATATTCTGTTAGTAAATAGCTACTTTTATCATTGTCTACTATCATGGCTAATTGCCTAGCTATAATAAGGTGATACACTATCTTGATTTGAATTACTCAAATGTTAGTCACTCAGTTGTGTCCAGCTCTTTGCAACCCCATGGACAGTAGCCTGCCAGGCTCCTCCATCCAAGGGATTCTCCAAGCAAGAATGCTGGAGTTGGCTCTCATTTCCTTCTCTCCATGGGATCTTCCTGATCCAGGGATCAAATGCAGGTCTCCTGCATTGCAGACAGATACTTGTATGATCTGAATCACCAGGTAAGCCCAAATGCAGGGACCAACCTAGACAGCATATTCAAAAACAGAGATATAACTTTGCCGACTAAGGTCCGTCTAGTCAAGGCTATGGTTTTTCCTGTGGTCATGTATGGATGTGAGAGTTGGACTGTGAAGAAGGCAGAGCACCGAAGAATTGATGCTTTTGAACTGTGGTGTTGGAGAAGACTCTTGAGAGCCCTTTGGACTGCAAGGAGATCCAGCCAGTTCATTCTGAAGGAGATCAACCCTGAGATTTCTTTGGAAGGAATGATGCTAAAGCTGAAACTCCAGTACTTTGGCCACCTCATCGAAGAGTTGACTCATTGGAAAAGACTCAGATGCTGGGAGGGATTGAGGGCAGGAGGAGAAGGGGACGACCAAGGATGAGATGGCTGGATGGCATCATGGACTCGATGGATGTGAGTCTGAGTGAACTCTGGGAGTCGGTGATGGACAGAGAGGCCTGGAGTGCTGCGATTCATGGGGTCGCAAAGAGTCAGACACGACTGAGCGACTGAATTGAACTGAACTTGAAATCAACAACAGTGTAACACATTAGTAGAACTAGACAATACCTGAGGGGACTACTGTGTTCTCAGTCACCTTTGCTTTTAATGGAAATAGGCCTGCAACAGAGGAGCAGAACTCCTACCCTTGTGATAGCATCACATGGCTCTGTCCTCTTGACCATGCTGATTGTCTCTAGGGCAGACACTTGACCCTAATTGGGCTGGCAATATTCCCTTTCCAAACAACTGGAAACTTAGGGTGAAGGCACTCACATACTGAAAATACTCAGAGCTGAGTCATGTCAATGTCAGTGCCTGGAGAGAAAGCATAAACTCCCACCCTGCTACCTACACTTTGAGTAAACTGCTATGAGCATTATCATTATTATCTATTTTCTAACATTTTTTGAGTGTTAGCGGGTCAGGCACTCCAGTGTTCTTGCTAGAGAGTCCCAGGGATGGGAGAGCCTGGTGGGCTGCCATCTCTGGGGTCACATAGAGTCAGACAAAACTGAAGCGACTTAGCAGCAGCAGCAGCAGCAGCAGCAGTGGGTCAGGGGCTATGCTAGGTGATCACTGAGCATTAGGTCATATAATCCTTTCAACATAAGGAAATAGATTTTGTGAGGTTAAATAAATGGTCATACATCCCATAACTAGTCAGTAATAGAGCGAGTGAGTGAGTGAAAGTCACTCGGTCGTGTCTGACACTTTGTGACCCCATGGACTATACAGTCCATGGAATTCTCCAGGCCAGAATACTGGAGTGGATAGACTTTCCCTTCCCCAGGGGAGCTTCCCAATCCAGGGATTGAACCTACATCTCCCACACTGCAGGTGCATTCTTTACCAGCTGAGCCACCAGGGAAGCCCAGCAGTGATAGAAACACTGTACAAATGAACCTGTTTCTTAACCATTGATTTATGCTTTACTTCAGCAAATGCTTATTAAACATCTTCCAAGTGGCAGGTAAATTTAAGAGAATGAAAATGTGTACATCAATATACTTGACTATATTTTTTAAAATCTGATTTTTCACCCAAAGCCACCCTTTTTTGAAGGTTATTATGCAGATATTTAGGGAAAACATCAGTTTTACTCATCTTACTTTTTGGTTTCTCTATGATTTGTCTGGAATCTAGAATTTTTTAAAGTAAAATTTTAAATACATCCCTACTTTATACTCAGTAAAACCTATTTCCTTAAATCCTGAACCACCAGACATATTCGAAAAGAACACAAATCAATCTGGGAATAAAGCCTTAGATGAATAGTGGGAAACTTGTCGTAATTTATTGAACTAGCCTTCACAGAGGAGCAAGGACCCTTGAAAATTGCTACAGTCCATGCCAAGCTGAAAAATAACAAACTGCTATCCTCTAATATGTGATAGTCTCTATGCTAACTATAGCTTGAAGAGCTTATGTGAGTTATTTTAAAATATATGCAATTAGTTACAAAGTTACTGCATCTCTTAAGGTCAACAAAAAGCTAAAATAAAAGACTAGAGCTGTTTGCTTAGCATACTTGGACTTGAATGCAAAGAATTAAAGGGACACAATGTGCTCTAGATTTTAGTCACTGACATTCCCTAGCGGTTGGAACAAAATTGCCTGTGATGGATGCTAGGGGGTGAAAATAATATCTGGTTACTGAGATAATTTTCATAGCTATTTATGTTACCATTCCAACTTCAGCAGTGGTTCCTAATACTTGAAACATTTAGATAAGAAAATTACAAGCTTTTCTGAAAAGTATTAGGAAGTAATAGGAGAGGAAAATTAATGGTCTTTAAGCATTTGGCTCATTCAGCATTAGCCAAGTAATTAGATAGACAACAAAGCCAGGCATGTGGCGGTTAGAGTTTCGGTATGCATTTCAACATGGTTTGTACATTAAACTGTGTCTGACAGAACAATCATGCATCTGGGTCATACAATCTATGGTAAGAAGCTTAATGTAATTCAGTTAAACTCATTTTTATAAAAGTAAGCTTACCATATAAAGAATTTGTGTATTCAAAGGTCAAAGCACAATACTGGGGTTAGTTGTTGGTCCTACTGGAAAAATTATGGTACAGATATTATTATCCCCATTTGACAGACTGGACTTGTGAAACAAAGTAAGATTGTAAGCTTTATCTCAGGATTACTGACTCAATATTCTAAATAAGAGAGGACATATTCAATATTTTATATTGGTTATTCCTCTTTATTTCTGTTCATAAGTTTGACAAGTATATTTAAATAAAAGTTAAACTATTTTAAAGTTTGCTAAAAAATTGAAAAAAGTAGAAAAGAAAGGAAGAAATTGTGGTAGAGAAAAGAAAAATGCTGTAGGAAAAGTGAAATATCAAAAGGTAAGGAAGAACATTGGAGAAGGCGATGGCACCCCACTCCAGTACTCTTGCCTGGAAAATCCCATGGACAGAGGAACCTGGTAGGCTGCGGTCCATGGGGTCGCTAAGAGTGGGACACAACTGAGCAACTTCCCTTTTACTTTTCACTTTCATGCATTGGAGAAGGAAATGGCAACCCACTCCAGTGTTCTTGCCTGGAGAATCCCAGGGACGGGGGAGCCTGGTGGGCTGCCGTCTCAGGGGATGCACAGAGTCGGACACGACTGAAGTGACTTAGCAGCAGCAAGGAAGAACATTGGTGTAAAGTCCTATGCTAAAGTTAAAAAAATAAAAATCTTTGCTTAGAGAGCAAGGAAATAATCAATAAATAATAGTATACCCTCAGTAAACATTGTGTTAATAACAGAATAAAATGAGCTTAAAAACCAACCAACCAACACTATCCCTTATATTTTCTATCACAGCATATTTGATGTTACATTTATTGATTTCACAAAAAATAAAGAAATATAATATAGATAGAAAATTCTGAACGAAATTCTGAATGCAAATAAGATGGACATCTTAGCTTTAAAGAAAGAAGTTCGAAACAGTAACAGAATTCATTAGAAAAAATATTCTATCCCAGTATAATCCAGCCATATGATCAAAGCATTCAAGGGGGAGATATAAAGAAAGTAACAAGGTTTCTCTCTTTTCTCTGAATATCCTAGAGTTAAGCTCTTTCAGAATATGGATGCATTTCTAGCCCAGTAGTGTTTAGTGTGTAAGGTGGGAGCTAAACAAACTCAAAAACCAAAAATGCAAAAAAAAGTGCCATTCCTTTTCCAACTGAAATATCTGGAAAATGACTAATAATGTTATTGTCACCATGACTGAAACTTGCTACCTGACCTCATGGCCCAAAGACCAAGGATCCTATTGCTTTATAGGGGGACATTCCTATATGATGGAGAATCACTTGCCCCAAATTCCACTGCACCCCCATTAAGAGATACAGGAGAGGTAACAATTACCTGTTGCACTTGGATACAAGTCTGACAGATGTTTTTAACTTAGGATAATAATACTGTTTAGATAGTAACTTTCACATCTAATTTCTTCACCTCTATCATCCAGGAGATGGTGAAGGACAGAGAAGCCTGGTGTCCTGCAGTCCATGGGGTCTCAAAGGCGTGAACGAGCAACTGAACAACAATCAGTCCGGACCTGACCTATCCCAGTGCACATCCGTAAGTAGTGCTCAGTAGAAATCTGCTGTAATGCTATCCAAAAAAATGATGAAGAGAGAAGCTGGCCTGATGTTAAGGTGGACTTTTGAGTGTTGTTGTTTTCAAGTGGTTTCACTGCAGATCAATAATTCTTTGCTTAGACTTTGGAATTTAGTGACTTGATCACATCAGTTCATTTAAAGACAGTAAGAGTTTGAAGTAGTGAACCACATGAAAGAACTCATGAATCTGAAAGTTTCAGAAATTCTCATTCTGCCCTTGGGTAGGTTCTAAATGAGTACAGGAGAAGCAGGGCTGCCATGTAGGGGTGTGCAGGTTGTACACAGAACAGCTGGCAGGGACCCCATTTACATGGATTACTGTGCAAAGGATGTCCTTAGAGTTGCGCAGCCCAATCTTACGCAGAAACTTAGAAGTATTGCTTGGTGGGCATAGAATTGAAGAAGGTTAATGTTCTTAAGAAAAACTACCATAAGTTTACAAGATCTTGATTGCCACTAACCACCTTATGTGAATGTTTGTACACACAATAGAAATGATTAGATTTACTTTTTTCTTCTAGACCATAGTGGAAGTGTAATACCAATTTTGCCCTCTAGAATCCAGTAAGAGTAACTAGTATTTCCTGACTGTTTACTAAGTGCTAGGGATTAGTTTAAGAATACCATGTTTTAAAAATTAACCTTCAGAACAATCCTATAAGGTAGATAACTATTATTCTGTTAGAGATAAGGAAATGAAGACACAAAAGTATTAACTGATGTATCCAGCATAAGTGGAAGTGAGGAAAGAACATGAATTATGCTTGGCACCTGGCTAGTACTAAACAGAGAGGTAACTGTGACTACAGCAAGTTAATCTTGGCATTTTATATTGCTCCAGAATTGACTCCATCTTGAAGGGAGAACTTTGTTGCTGTTGTTTTAAATGTTATTCATAAGTTTAAATCCATCGACAATCCCTCTACACACTGACAAAAGTAAAAGCAGGTAAATTACATAAAAGAGTGCTTGATTTTTATCTGTGACCCTGGCAAATAACACCAAACAAAAATGGTAGGGTTATCATGCAAAATGACATGTACATTGGTTATGGGGAAAAAAAACAAAAACAAAACCTGCCGGTTGACTCATCCTAAATAGGAAGTAGAGGATATAATTATAAGAAAGAACTCTTTGGCTTCTCCTCACACTTGACCTTGAGATGTTTCCAAGCTTCAGGGAAGAATTGAATTTCTTTGGCCAGTTGTGATTTTTGTTAAATTCTCTTTTCACATAGTGACTATTTTCTTGCCCATAAATATCTTATCTTTAAAGGGAAGGGCAATAGTATGTGGAAAAAAACAAAATGAAAAGTATTGAAATGACAAATCACATATTCAGAAACCAATATTGAAAATAAGCAATGAATAGGTCCCTGGATTAATACAAAATACATGAAATATTACAAAAAGAAAATATAAGCAAAGTGAGACATTTCTGGAAGAATTGAGAAGTTCTCTTTGTTTAAAAAAAAAAATAAAGCTCCATCAACTGACCAGGAAAGACAGATTTTAAAATTCATTACAGTAAGCAACTCTAGGGAAGCGCCTTAGGGAAACTTCTATGTACAAATCAAATTGGATGTCAAGCTGGCCTCCTGGGAGAATCCAATTAAAATTATAGGACCAGGGAGCATAACTACATAAGGAAAGCCTTGGTATACAGTCCTTGGATACAGTAGTGGCCGCTAAGCCTTAACTTGTATACAAATTGAAACCATTATAAGTTCTGTGGTCTCTGAAATACATATGAACCTGCTTAACAGGCTCATATGTTGGCTGCAATACTAACCCAAATGCAAAGTATACAATGCAACAGTGAAGTCATAACATTTCATTTGACATCTACTATGTGGCTAGCATTATGCTACAGAATTGGACGACAGCAGTCTATACCCTCAAAGAGTTCAAAAATCTGAGGAAGAGGCAAGTATACAGCATGTCATTATTAACCTCAACCCTTGCCCCACCAATGCATGACATATGAGCGTCTGATCCAAATTAAGCCAATGATCTCAGTTCACCGTTGACATGGCTGATTGGTTTAATATGATTTGCTGACCTAAGCTGGACCTGTCAAATCTTCTGCAAAAATTAGTGTTGGATAATAAAAGATAGTAAGGTTAATGTCTTTTGGGAGACTGAATCTTACATACAAAATTCCAAAACTTGAAAGAAAACAGGAGTAAGGAAGGATGAGTCAAAATGTTTACCTACTTGAGACGGAAAGCCTGGTGGTGAGTGACATTTTTTCCAAAGATAATCTGTTTCCCACATGTGGTCAGAGATCCTGGTTTTACAGGTATTTCTGAGGTCTGAGATGGGTCTTGTCCTTCCAGTTCATTGCTCTTCAGGTCTTCACCTCAGATATATGGCTGGTTTCCATTATTTTATCACTAGCTGTGCAGTCTAAAGGATGTGACTGGCAGTGTATCAACTGAATCAGAACTTTTCCTACTTTATATTCAAGTCTCCTTCTCCCTGGACTTTCAGGGAACACTGTTTAAGGGAAGACTCTCTGTACAAATCAAATTAGATTTGCCAAATGGTACACCTGGAGGAATGCAATTAAACACACACCAGGCAGACTATCTATAGCAGTTACTGAGCTGAGTGCTTCAGGATTTTTATGTAGAAGTTTGGGAGAAATGGAAAACATGAACCTTCACCAACAGATGGAAACTACCTTCCTGTCATGTGAAAATTCTTCTTCCAGTGATCAATAACTGCTAGGACAATTTCAATCATCTGATGTTCAAGATCTGAGAGTAGAAAAAACTGTCTTATACTTCTAGATAGACCACGGCTCCCTGGAACATCAGGCTAGGAGACCTTGGAGAGGAAGATCTTCAACCTAAGTTATACCAAGTGCAGGAAAGTTCTGTGGGAAGGAAGCTTGACTAGTCAGAAGGTCTAGGTTGCTTAAGAGGCTTGCAATCATAATTATAATATATAAGTTAAGCAAACATATCAATCTGGTGGCATTAGTGGTAAAGAACCTGCCTGCTAGTAGCAAGACGAAAGTGATAGGAGTTCAATCCCTGGGTCAGGAAGATCCCCTGGAGGAGGGCATGGCCACCCACTCCAGTATTCTTGCCACAGCATCCCATATACAGAGGAGCCTGGTGGGCTACAGTCCATGGGGTTGCAAAGAGTCGGGCACAACTGAAATGACTTAGCTAGCAAGCACACACCAATCTTATCTTTCTAACATGAGGAAGATCAATTATGACAATGGACATAGGAGTAAAAAGCAGCTGATTAATACAATTCACGTCAAGGCTGTATATTGTCACTCTGCTTATTTAACTTATATGCATAATAAAAATATACATAATAAAAAATGCTGGGCTGATGAAGCACAAGCTGGAATCAAGATTGCTGGAGCAATCAAGATTGCTCTGATGAGTCCAAGGTACCTTACAGGCCAGGAATACTGAAAGATTTTAGCAGTGAAGCATGTCCAAATAGAGCCTTATAAGAATCCCTGTATAAAATAGTATAGGTGATATTTATTTAATATAAATTCAGTTATACGTTTAAATTGTTAATATTTATGTTTCTTAAGGTATGTCATCAATGAAGATACTGAGCCTGTTTAAAAACATATGTGATGGGGATTATGGGTAAATGTTTTAGGCATATCAGTCTTTGTATTTGTGAAAATTAAATATTTTCAACCATTCTTCAGAATATAGTTTAAAATTTATACATCCTCTTCCACTTAGAATTGAATCACAGGTACAGAATTAGAATAGCTATCTTACTGTAACCAGCTCATGTACTTCCTACAACATTGCAACATTACATGAATCTTGAGGGTTGTGATAAAACTTACAATAACATTTATTCATTTAAAAGTTCATCAATTATTTTATGAAGTCAAAGCATGAGTTTATAGTCTAAAATATTGATCAAGAAAATGCTAATCAATACATTTAAAAAGAATACAATACAATTTTAAGTCAGTTCAAGTTCACATTTTGTGAAAATGTTTATGGATGTTCTTTGGTTCCGGCTGATTAAATCTGATTGAACAATTTGGAATGAAATTAGATGTCCTCATATTACTGATAATTTGGCTCACTACAATCAGTGTAAAAACCACTTCACATTTTGAGCTTCCATAAGAAATCTTTGAAACTAGATTATAATACAGTTAAGTCCAATTCTAAGTGAAGAGAATAACTTCTAATTTAAAGTGATTTTCAAGGGCATCAGTTAAAGTTCTCCTTTTAAAGTATCTCATTCCAGCATCTCCTCCCTCTCCCTTTTTCCCTCCCTCCCTCCCTTCTCTCCATCTCCCTCCCTTCCTTTCTTTCAGAAAAGTTTTTTTTTTCCCTCCTTACTTAATGATATAATTCCAAAGGGAATAAAAATTCTGTACATGAAGACAGAAGTACTATGCCAATGAAGGTCTATGTGTTCATTAGCCAATATTTACTGAGCATTTGCTGTATAATCTATTTGAACTGGATGCTTTAAGGCTCTGCTTTCCAGTATCTTAGCTACTAACTACATGGAGCTATGCACACTTAGATAAAATTAAAATTCAGTTCCTCAGCTGCCCTAGCCACACTCAAGTGCTCGTAGATACATGTGGCTCTAGGCTCTGGTGCTGAACCGCCAGCGCTAGGACATTTCCATCATCACAGAAACATCTTTTGGACAGCGCTGCTCTAGGAGATCCTAAAAGTATAAATCTCAGTTTCTGCCTTAAGGATTCTTTTGTACGTTTAGGAGAATCAGATTAACATACATCAAGCAATCGGTCATTGGTGTAAGTGGGCAAGTTTCCTGTTAAGGCATAGTGGAACTGACTCGAAGGGCTTTGGGAAATATGCCACAATTTCATAAGTTTAAAAAGTGAAATAATGTACAGAATGAAAACAAACAAAAGAGTAACTGAGTGAACAAAACTACTCTACTACAAAGACAAAGACAGGAGGGTGGTCCTGCTTAAGAATTTGATAAAATGTCTATGTGTGGGACCTTTCCAGTGGCCCAGGGGTTAGACTTCACCTTCCAATGCAGGGGGTGTGGGTTGGATCCCTGGTGAGGGAGCCAAGAACCCACATGCCTCTTGGCCAGGAAACCAGAACATAAGTAACAGAAGCAATACTGTAACAAATTCAATAAAGACTTTAAAAGTGGTCCACATCAAAAAAATCTTAAAAAAAAATACCTATGAGCATAAAACTCAGTATTTCACCTGGGTTTATGTGGCTCTGGGAAAGCAAACATCATAAAGGCATGTAGTTCAGGAGGAGGGAGATGTTTCTCATGCCCAGCAGGCATCGGGGGAAAAGTTGGAATGAATTTGAGAAAATAGCTGAACACAACGTTGCTTCATACCCACCAGCATAAACTCCTTTGTGAAAAATACTACCTTGCAAATTAAAGGATAGCTAGGGAGCTGTTTCTTTACTTTTTTTTTTTTTTTGAGGTTAGAGCCTTTTCAAAAATTACTCTTTCAAAATCAACATCTGCCCCTGGGAAATGTGTATATGCTTATACATACATTGATATGTATCTGTGTTATATGCTTATATATACATTGATGTGTATCTGTGTTCTGTCTCTTTCACAAAATTATCCATGGAAAAGAAGTATTTCTCACTCACCTGGATTGCAAATCTTGAAGGGATACTTAAAGAGTCCATACTTCCTTCCCTTAGAATTTCATGCAGATCTTGAAAAGCACAGGCTACCACCAATGATCTTGATGGTGATTCCAGGGCATTTATTTATTTATTTATTTATTTTAGAAAAAATAATTACTCAGGCATGGGAAAACATATTGCTGGGGCAATGAGGGTGGGTAAGGGCCCAGAGTGCATTAGGCAGCCATGAGGACTGTCCAGGATACAGGATTTGTTTCTTCTCTCTTATTTTGTAATATTAAATAGCCCAAGCCCAAGTGGGGATTATACCATAATCTCCCATTTGGCTTGAGCCAGTTTACACAATGAATAAAAGTCAAACATAATTATAAGCAATTTTACTTATAAATTAGAACTAATACACATGAGTACCTCATGCCCTAAAGTTAATAGGGCCTGGAATTAATTCCTAAGACAATCTTAGCTCCTAGGGACTCTGATTCTTTGACTTTGGAACATTTTTAACTTCCAAGTCACTTGCTGAGTTACTGCTAGACAGTCAAGTTAGGTCTCAGGGAGACTATTAATGGAGTGTAAAACCTGGGTACAGTTTACAAATTATTACTGTTGTCCCCAGGGGAACTGTTCCAATATTGCATGTGTGCCAATGGATGCATTTGGGTGGATGTCTGTTCAATGATGGAAATGTTTTCTGGTTTTTAGTGGACAGGTTTCATCTCTGTCCTCTCTTCTTCAAAGTAACTGTACTTCTTATACATTTCTGGATTTTTCATAATCCACACTACTATATATTTTGTGTTCACAGTGAATGCTCTGTGACTTCTTTAACCTAAACAACTTTTAACTCTTTATCAGGTTGAAGGTTTCCATAGGATCTGAGATAGCAAGATTAAACAAATCAGTTAGAGAGAAATCATCAGGTGTGTAGAAAGTATCTCAGAACCATTCAGAAGATATTTATAATATCCCTACCACATTTGCATCCTGCTTTAACCATTTTTTTATATTCTTTGCATTGCATTAGCTGGCTTCTCCCAGATGCAAGGTTGGGAGTAATATATTGGAATGGAAAGGGCATGGACTTTGGATATGACTGGATTGGAATCTAAACTTTGGAAATTAATAGATGTGTTACTCTTACTGAAGCTAAGAGTTAAAAAAAAAATAAAACCTGATTTATGTAGTTGCCAAGACCAAATGAGATGCACACAGTAGGAGCTGAATTTACATATTCCATTTCAGTTAACTCAGAGGATTAACTTTATTCATTGATTCATTCGGTAAGAAAGATCTAATCAGATGTTTTCCTTCTCAACAGTTCTTTTTGGTAACATGTTGATTGTGAAATTAATCCCCAGTATTTTCTATCAGGGCTTCCCTGGTGTCTCAGTGGTAAAGAATCCGCCTGTCAATGCAGCAGACATGTGTTTGATCCCTGGGTCGGGAAGATCTCCTGGAGAAGGAAATAGCAACCCACTTCAGTATTCTTGCTGGGGAAACCCCATGGACAGAAGAGCCTGGTGGGCTACAGTCCATGGGATTATAAAAGAGTTGGACATGACTTAGCAACTAAATAATAACAATCTTCTGTCAATTGTGGGTAAAATGAGACTGAGAACCAAATATTTATTTTGTAATTGACAATAATTATTAAAGGTAGAATAATTATTTATCAGTCTGACCATGAAGAAGGCCTACAGACTTTGTAGGTATTGAAGTAGAGATGAAGTACCGGTGGCCTCTTGGCTCTGGCCAGGTACCACAGGACTCTATTCTCACTTTGGAGCACCTGGTCCTGCTCAATTGCTAGTCATGCAAATGACAGCTGCCCTCAGTGTTTACTGCAGCACCATTTGCAATAACCACCACGTGGAAGCAACCTAAACGTCCACCAATACAGGAACGGAAAAAAAAGATGCACACATATACACCACAGAATGTTATCCTGCCATAAAAAGGAATGGAATATGCCATTTGCACAGACATGGATGGATATAAAGGCTACCACACAGAATGAAGTCAGAAAGAAAAAAACAAACATCGAATATTAAAACATACATGTGGAATCTAGGAAAATGGTTCAATGAACTTATTTGCAAAGCAGAAATAGAAATGCAGACATAGAGAACAAACATATGGACACCAAGGGGGAGAGGGAGGGTGAGATAAGTTGGGAGATTGGAATTGAAATATATGCACTCAGTTCAGTTCAGTCACCCAGTCGTGTCTGACTCTCCGCGACCCCATGAATTGCAGCACACCAGGCCTCCCTGTCCATCACCAACTCCCAGAGTTCACTCAAACTCATGTCCGTCAAGTCGGTGATGCCATCCAGCCATCTCACCCTCTGTCATCCTCTTCTCCTGCTCCCAATCCCTCCCAGCATCTGGGTCTTATCCATCAGTCAACTCTTCACATGAGGTGACCAAAGTACTGGAGTTTCAGCTTTAGCATCAGTCTTCCAATGAACACCCAGGACTGATCTCCTTCAGAATGGACTGGTTGGATCTCCTTGCAGTCAAAGGGACTCTCAAGAGTCTTCTCCAACACTACAGTTCAAAGTATAAATTCTTTGGCACTCAGCTTTCTTCAGAGTCCAACTCTCACATCCATACATGACTACTGGAAAAACCATAGCCTTGACTAGATGGACATAGGTTGGCAAAGTAATATCTCTGCTTTTGAATATGCTATCTAGGGTGATCATAACTTTTCTTCCAAGGAGTAAGCGTCTTTTAATTTCATGGCTGCAGTCACCATCTGCAGTGATTTTGGAGCCCCCCAAAATAAAGTCTGACACTGTTTCCACTGTTTCCCCATCTATTTCCCATGAAGTGATGGGA
>SJYC01084417.1:0-10555 GCA_006408675.1 Madoqua kirkii | reverse complement strand
CAAAGAAATCCCAGGGCTGATCTCCTTCAGAATGGACTGGTTGGATCTCCTTGCAGTCCAAGGGACTCTCAAGAGTCTTCTCCAACACCACAGCTCAAAAGCATCAATTCTTTGGGCTCAGCTTTCTTCACAGTCCAACTCTCACATCCATACATGACCACAGGAAAAACCATAGCCTTGACTAGACGGACCTTAGTCGGCAAAGTAATATCTCTGCTTTTGAATATGCTATCTAGGTTGGTCATAACTTTTCTTCCAAGGAGTAAGTGTCTTTTAATTTCATGGCTGCAATCACCATCTGCAGTGATTTTGGAGCCCATAAAAATAAAGTCTGACACTATTTCCACTGTTTCCCCATCTCTTTCCCATGAAGTGATGGGACAAGATGCCATGATCTTCGTTTTCTGAATGTTAAGCTTTAAGCCAACTTTTTCACTCTCCTCTTTCACTTTCATCAAGAGGCTTTTTAGTTCCTCTTCATTTTCTGCCATAAGAGTGGTGTCATCTGCATATCTGAGGTTACTGATATTTCTCCTGGCAATCTTGATTCCAGCTTGTGCTTCTTCTTTATGATGCATTAAACATCTATTGCTCAGTCACTCAGTTTTGTCTGACTCTTTGTGACCCCATAGACTGTAGCCCACCAGGCTCCTCCATGCATGGAAATTTCCAGACAAGAATACTGGAGTTGGCTGCAGTTTCCTTTTATAGGGAATCTTCCTGACCCAAGGACTGAATCCATATCTCTTGCATTTCCTGAATTGGCAGGCAGATTCTTTACCACTAGGGCAACCTGGGAAGCCCAAAACATCTATCATGAGAATAATTAAATAAAAATATATTTAAACAAAGGTATGACTCCAGAAGAAAGTAAAGAAGAAATCCTGTTGTCATAGTTTACAGTCTTAGTTTCAAGTTCCAAGTGTTTGTTAGTTTAGAGTGGCCTCTGATGTTTTCTGTTTCAAGTGACCCTTTTAAAATAATCTGAACCACGATGACCCTGCAGGACAGTGTACCCTGACACAGCTGACAGCATTTTAGGATTTAGGAAGGCGTGTTGACTTCTGCAAAATAGATAAAATCTCCCATTGAGAGAAAGGGACTGCTAATCCTGCACATCAGTGTCCACCTCTTGACTCACATGCCCTCCCTGTCCTGCTAAGGAATGGCATCAGCAGGAGGTCGGGGCCACCCACAGGGCAGGGCTGAGTCCAGGGTGGATTTGAGGCTCAGTGATGTTATGGAGGCCAATGGCCAGTCTTCTCACACTTGGTCTCTCAGGAGGGGACCCTGCATGTGCCCATGTCTACTCAGGGGTGTTTGAACTGAAACTCAGCCCTGTGATTCTGTGGTCCCACATGATGTCTGTGAAAGGACTGGTGCAGAATTGCTCTGAAAAGTCTGAAGTCCTATGCATTCTGATCCTTCTTCTTACATAGGAGTAGGCAGATCGGAGACTTTCCCTTCTGCCCCTCCTCATCAGATTTCAGCATTCTAATTCTCGTTTAACATTTTCCTCCACTCCTCATATTCACTGGGGCTTTGATCAGTGGCCCTCTGCCTGCAGGGAAAACCACGCTAGCTCTGTGGGAAGCTTGTCCCTCACTCTGCACCTGGGAGCTCAGAGCTCAACAGGACACCTGAACACTTTTGTATTATTTGGAGGAGTTAAAAATTTTTTTATTTAAAAATTTTTTGATTAATTTTTATTGGGGTATAGTTGCTTCACAAAGTTGTATTATTCTACCATACAGCAAAGTGAATCAGCTAGATGTGTGTGTGTATATATATATATATATATATATCCCCTATTTTTTGAATTTTCCTCCCCTTTAGGTCACCACAGAGCCCTGGGTTGATTTCCCTGTGCTTTACAGTCAGTTCTCACACACTGGTTTGTGATAGCATGAATTAGCAGGTTTATTAACTAGTTCCATGACCTTCAAGTCTGTTTCTGAGAATTCTTCAGCCTTTTCTTCCTGAATGGCCCCCTTTCATCTTTCTTGGGGTTTTCAGTCTCCATCCTTGCCTGGAAACCAAAGCTGTTTTTCCCATCACACTGTCGCCTTGGATTTGTTCCATGATCAGAGCTGCCTTCACTGGCATGTGACAATCACACACCACTGTGTGCTCAAAGAGCCCCTTTCTTGGTTTAAGGCCTTGCCTGGAGCCAGCACGGGAGATCCCACCCATGACAAGTTCATGCGGAAGAGACCTGACAGGCAAGGCGGATCAGGACTCGAGTTACTCCCTGGACCTGCTCAAAAATCTACCCCAAACCAAAATCTGTCTGTCTACTGTTTACTATATTGTGCCTTTCACCAACTCTTCTGACATTAACAGGGGGCTATCCCTGACCACCTTTCTCTGGAGAAAATCAACTTAGGTCTCTAGTTGATAAATCTCCTGGGCATGAAATGGGTATTTCAATTCAAACCCCCTGTTAGCATTCTAGCTTACTTGGCAGGTTTATCCAGACTCTTACAACATTGTTCAGCCAATGCTTGCTGCCAAGTTCCCATAACCCTTATCCATTATGTGCCTGGGAGTGCATATAGTTAGAATGTAGGAAAAACAAGTTGTAGCCTTGGTATTAGCAACATTAGACTTTGAGTTAATAAGTTCTTTCTTTGCTGTAACCCACTGAACCTTTGCCTAATGAAAATGTAACTCTGTACTTTAAGGATGAAGTAGGATAAGAAATTTAAGAAAAAACATTTCAAGGGAAAGTAAGTATTCTGGTTGACCAATCTTTATCAAAAAGGGGTCATAAAATGTCAACAGGCCTCTGGGCTGGAAGATAATGTACAAAAAATAAGACCCTTGTTTATGAAACAGTATGCAGGAAGAAACCTGCTATCGATAAAAGTTAATACTGATGGAATGTTGAGCTGACTCTGCATGACTCTGCATTTTTCACTTTGCTCAATGTACAACTCAGTATATAAAAGTCCCCTCTAAAAATAAAGTTACAGGCCTCGCTCCACCTAAGCTTGGCCTCCCTGTGTCATTCATTCCGTCACCAACGCCATTTATCCTGAGGGTATCCCTGGACTCTGCTGAGGCTGGACCTCGACAAGGCCTTGCTGTCACTATCTTGAAATTCTTAATAATTTCTGAACAAGGATCCTGGTTTTTTGTTTTGCACAAGATTCCACAAACTGTGTAGTGTGTCTCGTCCATGACATGTGGCTGTGAGCCTACCTGACTCATTCCCTTGGTTTGTTTCCCCTGATTCGCTAGCCCAGCCTGAGGCCCTGTGCAGAGAGAGGTCCAGCCAATGAGGATGAGGCTCAGTAGTTCTCTCCTTGACTGAATGGGTCCAACTGTACCCACAGCTAGAGGGACTCTGTGATACCAGCTGAGGTTGCTATGGGTAAGCCAGGATTTGAGAGCATATTTAATAAGCTAATTTGAATGTCAATGTTGGAAGCTAAGACTGACTTAACCTTTTCTTCTCCAAGACAATATTTAATCTCATTTTCCCTCTCACAAAGAACAGAAAGAAGCAGCCAGTGCCCCTCCTTCACCTCCCAATTTTGCAAAACAGGTGGCTCAGTGGTAAAGAATCCTCCTGCTAATTCAGGAGATGCAAGAGACGTTGGTTTGATCCTTGGGTTGGGAAGTTCCCCTGGAGGAGGAAATGGAAACCCATTCCAGTATCCTCGTCTGGAAAATGTCATGGGAAGGGGAGGCTGGTGGGCTACAGTCCATGGGGTCACAAAGGGTCAGACTGAGCATGCACCACCAAAGGAGACTTAGTATTGTGGAGACTTAAATTGAATGTGAGTTTAGAGTTATGTGGTTATTGCATAACATTAACATGTTACTTATTTAACTGTGACTTACTATTTAATAGTAACCAGGAAAGCTGTGAGACCAGCCCAGCCTTTATCCAGGGCCAGAGAAATAACAAATTGAGAGAAGGGGTTCTAAGAGTGAGGGGCAAAAAGAAAAGAAAAGAAAAAAACCTTTTGCTTGTATTCTGTGGAATCCAGCTTATTTAGTAAGATAGACATAAGAGCCTTATTGCCTTAAGGCCAGTGGGAGAATGAGCAAGTGAATCATAAGGACATACCTTATATTTAAACCACAAGTCCTGTTTTTTTATTCATGAGGCTGACCCCTCATTGCAGGCAGATTAATGCAGGACTCATCTAGCCCCTACTAAAATAATAACTACAAAATATTTGGTGTTTACTATATGCCAAGCAAAGTAATAAGCATATGTTATGTATTATATAATTTTTACCTCACCACGAGGTCTTTTAGTAACCACATTACATAAATGAGGAAACTGTTAGAAACTGTTAGAAAGATGAAAGTCCCTAAGTCACACCATGGTAAGTAAAGAAGCCAGCATTTGATGGCACCCCCATACAACTCCAAAGCTCGTGCTTTAACCACTAATTTATTCTGTTCTTAATGGAGCTAAAAAACTGAGTTATTCAAATTTTTTTTTAGTATGCCTTTCTGGACAGTCTTTTCTGCAAAAACTCATATATAGCAGCCTTTAAAATAGCATCATTTTCAACCAAACAAAAGCAATGCAATTTCTTGCTCACCCTCTTTCCCTATTCTCTTGCTCTTTTATATTTGTACATATAAACCATAAAACAAGCCAGAATACCTAAGTTGTTTAATTACACTAGCATTACCATTCATCCATTTGTATAGCTTTTGTAAGTCTTGCTAAAATTAAAACCAGAACCAAACAGACAAACAAACCCAGATCTCATCCTAATTTCTTGTCAATATCAAGCTTCAGATGATGAAGAAAACAATGAGAATCACTGTTCTAGGTCAAAATCTGATCAACAAAATAGAGGACCTGAGTGCCCAAGAAGAGGAAGCTGACCATGGTCAGCTGTATCCTCAGAGCTCAGCAAAACAGCATCAGGTGAAGGGTGTAGAGTTAGGATCTCAGACTTGCAAATGCCTGTGAAGATAAGAGGACAAATATAGCTGTACAGAATTCTTTCTAAAATCTTGGCTTACACAAAATCAGGAATAAGACAGAAGGGACTTACCTGTTGGTCTAATGGCTAAGACTCTTTGCTCTTAATGCAGGAAGCCTGGATTTGATCCCTGGTCAGGGAACCTGTGAAAATCTTAGTTGCTCAGTCGTGTTTGACTCTTTGTGACCCCATGGTCTGTAGCCCACCAGACTCCTCTGTCCATGGAATTCTCCAGGCAAGAATATTGGTGTGGATAGCTATTTCCTCCTCCAGGGGATCTTCCCCACCCAGGGATCAAACCCTGGTCTCTGGAATTGCAGGTAGATTCTTTACCATTTGAGGTACCAGGGAAGCTTCTCAAATGGTGCTGGTGGTAAAGAACCTTCTTGCCAATGCAGGAGACATAAGAGACATGAGTCTGATCCCAGGTTGGGAAGATTTGCTAGAGGAGGAAATGGCAATCCAATCCAATATTCTTGCCTGGAGAATCCCAAGGATGGAGGAGCCTGGTGGGTTACAGTCCATAGGGTCACAAAGGGTCATACATAATTGAAGTCATCTAGCATGCATGCAGGGAACTAGGTCCTGCATGCCGCAACCAAGATCCAAACTCCTAGGTGCTGAGACTATGACCAGATGGAGACAAAATAAATAAATAGTTTAAAATAAATAAGCATATATTTTTTAAAAGTAATAAGTTTAAAAAAGAAGAATATGCTTGTACCAGGAGTTATATGAACCTGAAACAGCAGTAAGAAATAGGCCACTATTCAGAATAAACAAAGGTTTATGGAACCACAGTGTATTAAAAAGCAGAGACATCTCTTTGCCAACAAAGCTTTGTATAGTCAAAGTGAAAGTGAAGAAGTTGCTCAGTCATGTCTGACTCTTTTCTACCCCATGGACTGTAGCCCACCAGGCTCCTCTCTCCATGGGATTCTCCAAGCAAGAATACTGGAGTGGGTTGCCGTTTCCTTCTCCAGGGGATCTTCCCAACCCAAGGATAGAACCCAGGTCTCCCGCATTACAGGCAGACACTTTAACCTCTGAGCCACCAGGGAAGCCTCAAGCTATGGTTTTTCTAGTAGTCATGTACAAATAAGAGAATTAGATTGTAAAAATGGCTGAATGCAAAAGAATGAATGCTTTCAAACTGTGGTGCTAGAGAAGACTCTTTAGAGTCCCTTGGACTGCAAGGAGATCAAACCAGTCAGTTCTAAAGTAAATCAACTTTGAATATTCATTGGAAGGACTGATGCTGAAGCTGAAGCTCCAATATTTTGGCTACCTGATGTGAAGAGCTGACTCATTGATAAAGACCCTGATGTTGAGGGAAATTGTAGGCAAAAGGATAAGGGGCCAGCAGAGAATGAGATGGTTAGATAGCATCACCGACTCAATGGACACGAGTTTAAGCGAACTCTGAGAGATAGTGAAGGACAAGGAAGCCTGGAGTGCTGCAGTCCATGGGGTCACAAAGAGTCAGACATGATTGAGCCACTGAACAACAACAATGGAACCACTCCCTAATCCTGGTTCAAATGCCTTTCACATCCCAACAAAAATATTTAAAGGAGTCTATCTCTGTCGCTCAGAGGTTAAAGCGTCTGCCTCCAATGTAGGAGACCTGGGTTCGATCCCTATGTCGGGAAGATCCCCTGGAGAAGGAAATGGCAATCCACTCCAGTATTTTTTCCTGGAGAATCCCATGGACAGAGAAGCCTAGTAGGTTACAGTCCACGGAGTCGCAAAGAGTCAGACATGACTGAGTGACTTCACCTCATCTCTGTCCTGGGACTGGTGTTGGAGAAAAGGCTACAGACTTTTGGAGGAGGGAGAGACCTGAGTTACCTTCCCTGAACTATGAATGACAAGGATAGCAGGGGCACCATTCCCCTACTTTAGGAACCTTGACTCCGCCCTTTGATATTTCTCCTACAACCTTCAGGTACTCTGGGCCAGAGAAGGCAACACTTTCTACACAGATAGAATTTTAATAGTTTTTTAACTATTAGAAAAAGTAGTCTATTTCCCTCCACCCACATCCTTTCCTCTATAGCATGTGGCAGAAGAAATTGTATTTATCAGAATTTCCTTCTAGCAGAGAATGTGATTTTCAGAGAAAATCTTTAACGAGCCCATTTTGAGAAGGTGAGATCCCAGCGGACCTGCCAGTGGGGATCTGAGCCCTCCTTACCTAGAGGACTGCTGAGAAGCATGAGATGTTATGTCTTCTAAAGCACTGAAGATGATGCCTGTTATATGGCAACTGTAATATTGTGATTTTAAAATTACTATCTTTTCTAGAATCTTGTTACAGATGAATCTCAAGATAAACAGTCTTTTATTAGTATCTGCCATAACTAGCTTCTTTCTTTTTTAAAATGAGGATGACATTGGCAGATGTCTCTTCTCTCTGTTTTTTTCCCTAGAAGACCACCCACTGTCCTGTAGGTACTCCATGCTCTTTTCAAGCAGGGGGATACAATACAGATGGGGTCCAAGGGGACTTGCACAACCATTTACAATCTCCTCTCCTGTTTTGGGCTTTGCTCCAATAATCAGCACCTTCACTGATAGAGAAACATAAGGAGAATGGGCAATTGGTTGTTATTGTAAAAACTTTTTTTTTTTTAATTGGGGTATAGTTGCTTTATAATGTTGTGTTAGTTTCTGCTGTACAATGAAGTGAATCAGCTGTATGTGTCAATATATCCCCTCCCTGGTGGACTTCCTCCCTTCCAGTCCCATCCATCTAGGTCACCAAAGAGCACAGAGCTGAGCTCCCAGCAGCTATCTGGGAGCTGGGTCCCACTAGCTATCTATTTTTACACTTGGAAGTGCACATATATCAACCCCAATCCCCCAGTTCATCTCATATTGTCTATCTCCAGGGACTAGACCTATGTTTTCCTTACTCTTGTTCCTTCCCTGATATTTAACACTTTCACAGCTCTTAACAACACTTTCACAGCTCTTAACATCTTGTACAAAGCTGGCTAAGCTACACCTTCTCTGTCTGTCACTCCATCCACCCCTTATTTCCCATGGAGGGGGCAGCGTGGGCTTCTGCAAGTCTGAATTTGGGCAATGACACTGCACACTCATGCTGAAAGGTGTTTCCTTTGAGCAACAAGATGGGGAGGGAATAATACGAAGAGTTAAAAGATGAGTCTCACACCCTCCCCCCCCCCTCCCCACTCAGATTCCAAGACTAGTCCAAACCCTACCTCTGTTTCTGTACTGCCTGAGCTTTCACCCTCTACTGGAAGTGAGACACATCCTGGCATGATGTAACAGGTCAATCATGGGTGAAAGGCTGAAATACACAGAGGAAAGGAGATTTGTGAAAATCAAATGTAGAATGTGTGAAGGTGTAAGCTATAGGAATACCAAACACACTGTTGTTGTTCAGTCACTCAGCTGTGTCTAACTCTTTGCGACCCCATAGACTGCAGCACCCTGCTTGTTTAACTTATAAGCAGAGTACATCAGGAGAAACGCTGGGTTGGATGAAGCACAAGCTAGAATCAAGATTGCAGGGAGAAATATCAACAACCTCTGATATGCAGATGACACCACCATTAACGTAGAAAGCAAAGAAAAACTAAAGAGACTCTTGATGAAAGTGAAAGAGGAGAGTGAAAAAGTTCGCTTAAAACTCAACATTTAGAAAACTAAGATCATGGCATCTGGTCCCATCAGTTCATGGCAAATAGATGGGGAAAGAGTGGGAACAGTAATAGATTTCATTTTGGGGGGCTCCAAAATCACTGCAGATGGTGACTGCAGCCATGAAATTAAAAGATGCTTGCTCCTTAGAAAAAAAGCTATGACCAACCTCAACAGCATATTAAAAGTAGAGACATTACTTTGCCAACAAATGTCCATCTAGTCAAAGCTATGGTTTATCCCATAGTGATATATGGATGTGAGAGTTGGACCATAAAGAAAGCTGAGTGCCAAAGAACTGATGATTCTTGGTGTTGGAGAAGACTCTTGAGAGTCCCTTGGACTGCAAGGAGATCCAATCAGTCTATCCTAAAGGAAATCAATCCTGAATAATCATTGGAAGGACTGATGCTGAAGCTGAAACTCCAATATTTTGGCCACCTGACATGAAGAACTGACTCATTTGATAAGATCCTGATGCTGGGAAAGATTGAAGGTGGGAGGAGAAGGGGACAACAGAGGATGAGATGGTTGGATGACATCACTGAGACTCAGTGGGTATGAGTTTGAGTAAACTCTGGGAGTTGGTAATGGACAGGGAGGCCTGGTGTGCTGTGGTTCATGGGGTCGCAAAGAGTAGGACACGACCAAGTGACTGGACTGAACAGACCACAGCACACCTGGCTTCTCTATCCTTCACTGTCTCCCTGAGTTTTCTCAATTCATGTTCATTGAATAGGTGATCTTATTCAACCATCTCAATCTCTGTCATCCCTTTTTCCTCCTGCCTTCAATCTTTCTCAGCATCAGGGTCTTTTCCAATGAGTGGGCTCTTCGCATCAGGTGGCCAAAGTATTGGAGCTTCAGCTTGAGCATCAGCCCTTCTAATGAATATTCAGGGTTGATTTTCTTTAGGATTGACTGGTTTGATCTTGCTATCCAAGGGACTCTCGAGTCTTTGCCAACACCACACTTGGAAAGCATCAGTTCTTCAGTGCTTAGCCCTGTTTATGGTCCAACTCTCACATCTGTACATGATTGCTGAAAAGACCATAGTTTTGACTCTCTGTTGGCAAAGTAATGTCTCTGCTTTTTAAAATTCTGTCTAGGTTTGTCAAACACATACACATAAAAACTTATTGAACATAAAGGAAATTCCCCAAGATCTTATTGGATAATGCAAATTTAGCCTAACAGCCAACTGACAATGACCACTTTTCCTGGGCTTGTCTTGTTCTCATTTCATTAACCTTGTCATAAGAACATTCATATTTTACATGTTGAGAAAAGTTTCTGGAGCTCATTTCTCAATATCATTAGTGGGGTTGGAAGGTATTTGTTGATTTATGGATTATTTAATTTTGTGGCCATGCAGTAATATTCCTACATCAACACTGTACTTTCCCTAATGTAATGCCTTCTAAGTAATATGTTTACATTTAGAGATTACCTTTCCCAAGGACCTCAGAATATACATAGTGGGATGAAGTGAAGGGGGAAAGCATGTTGCTATGAATTTGGCACCTGGGTTCTGTAGTACCTTGGTTCACAGACAGTTGCGTGATCTTGGATCAGTCAAATAATCTTTCTGAGTTTCACTATCCTTCATGCTTGTGCTTAGTTGCTCAGTTGTGTCTGACTCTTTGCAACTGCATGGACTATAGTCTACCAGGCTCCTCTGTCCATGGGATTTTCAAGGCAAGAATACTGGAGTAGGTTGCCATTCCCTTCTCCAGGGGATTTTCCTGACCCAGGTATTGAACCTAGGTTTCTTGCATTTCAGATGGATTATTTACCATCTGAGCTACCTGGGAAGCCCTTTCTATGCTTACCTGTAAAATAAGAGGATTAAAGTATGACCTAAGATTCTTTAACTATAGTCATTTTATTGCAATGACTATGTCCTTTCCTCCTATTTACATATA
>SJYC01084416.1:0-16144 GCA_006408675.1 Madoqua kirkii | reverse complement strand
TTTGCATGAAATGTTCCCCTTGGTATCTCTAATTTTCTTGAAGAGATCTCTAGTCTTTCCCATTATGTTTTTTTCCCCTCTATTTCTTTGCATTGATAAAGAAGGCTTTCTTATCTCTTCTTGCTATTCTTTGGAACTCTGCATTCAGATGCTTATATCTTTCCTTTTCTCCTTTACTTTTAACTTCTCTTCTTTTCACAGCTATTTTTAAGGCCTCCTCAGACAGTCATTTTGCTTTTTTGCATTTCTTTTTCTTGGGGATGGTCTTAATCCCTGTCTCCTGTACAATGTCATGAACCTCCGTCCATAGTTCTTCAGGCACTCTATCTATCAGATCTAGGCCCTTAAATCTATTTCTCACTTCCACTGTATAACCATAAGGGATCTGACTTAGGTCTTACCTGAATGGTCTAGTGGTTTTCCCTACTTTCTTCAATTTAGGTCTGAATTTGGCAATAAGGAGTTCATAACCTGAGCCACAGTCAGCTCCCAGTCTTGTTTTTGCTGACTGTATATAGCTTCTGTATCTTTGGCTGAAAAAAATATAATCAATCTGATTTCAGCGTTGACCATCTGGTGATATCCATGTGTAGAGTCTTCTCTTGTGTTGTTGGAGTAGGGTGTTTGCTATGACCAGTGTGTTCTCTTGGCAAAACTCCACTAGCCTTTGCCCTGCTTCATTCCGTACTCCAAGGCTAAATTTGCCTGTTACTCCAGGTGTTTCTTGAAGTCCTACTTTTGCATTCAAGTTCCCTATAATGAAATGGACATCTTTTGGGTGTTAGATCTAAAAGATCTTGTAGGTCTTCATCGTTCAACTTCAGCTTCTTCAACATTACTGGTTAGGGCATAGGCTTGGATAACTGTGATACTGAATGGTTTGCCTTGGAGAAGAACAGAGATCATCCTGTCATTTTTGAGATTGTATCCAAGTATTACATTTTGGACTCTCTTGTTGACCATGATGGCTACTCCATTTCTTCTAAGGGATTCTTGCCCACAGTAGTCGATATAATGGTCATCTGAGTTAAATTCACCCATTCCAGTCCATTTCCGATCACTGATTCCTAGAATGTCAACATTCACTCTTGCCATCTCCTGTTTGACCACTTCCAATTTGCCTTGATTCATGGACTCAACATTCCAGGTTCCTATGCAATATTGCTCTTTACAGCACTGGACCTTGCTTCTATCACCAGTCACATCCACAACTGGGTATTGTTTTTGCTTTGGCTACATCCCTTCATTCTTTCTGGAGTTATTTCTCCACTGATCTCCAGTAGCATATTGGGCACCTACTGACCTGGGGAGTTCCTCTTTCAGTATCTTATCATTTTGCCTTTTCATACTGTTCATGTGGTTCTCAAGGCAAGAATACTGAAGTGGTTTGCCATTCCCTTCTCCAGTGGACCACATTCTGTCAGACCTCTCCACCATGACCCTCCCGTCTTGGGTGGCCCTACACGGTATGGCTTAGTTCCATTGATTTAGACAAGGCTGTGGTCCGTGTGATCAGACTGGCTAGTTTTCTGTGATTATGGTTTCAGTGTGTCTGCCTTCTGATGCCCTCTCACAACACATACCATGTCACTTGAGTTTCTCTTACCTTGGATACTACTACATATGAAATGAATAACTAATGAGAACATACTGTATAGAACAAGGCACCCTACTCAGTGCTCTGTGGTGACTGAAATGGGAAGAAAATCTAAAAATAGAGGAGATATATGTATACATATTCCTGATTCACTTTGTTGTATAGCAGAAACACAATATTGTAAAGCAAGTATACATCAGTGAAAAAAAATTTTTTTTAATATCGGAAACAATTGAGATACATAGCCTTTAAAGTAAAATTCACACATTAATTTTTAGGTAAGATATTAGTTCCCCCAACATTACTATAAAAAATAAATAAATAAGCTTGACACATTCAAGACCAAACTCATCAAATTCTCTTCCTCTGGACTCCCGTGTTTAAAGCACTTGTTTTCAGATTACTGTTCTTCATACCACTGCCTCACAAAATTTTTTCCTCAATTTAGGCAAGTCCTCATATTTTAGACCTGCTCGATCCTTCAGGAGATGCACAAAATGGTGATGGACAAAGGAGAAGATCCTGGCCTCGTCGGTCAGATGCAGAGTGAACACAATTAGTCAGTGCAATGATGGATGACAGCTCCTCACTTTCCATTTGCCATTTTGTTTTTCCTGGCCTGAGAAGATACTGTTAGCAAGGCTTGAAGGCTCTGTCCTTCTTCCATCATTTCCCATCATCACTGCTTCACTCAGATTTACAAAGTCATATGGCTACAACTTCTCCAAAGACCCAGGCTTTGATTCTAGCCTTTCCCTTGCCATATTTACAGCCTGGTGCTGCTGCTGCTGCTAAGTCACTTCAGTTATATCCGACTCTGTGCAACTCCATAGATGGCAGCTCACCAGGCTCCCCTATCCCTGGGATTCTCCAGGCAAGAATACTGGAATGGGTTGCTATTTCCTTCTCCAATGCATGAAAGTGAAAAGTGAAAGTGAAGTCCCTCAGTCATGTCCAACTCCTAACGACCCAATGGACTGCAGCCTACCAGGCTCCTCTGTCCAAGAAATTTTCCAGGCAAGAGTACTGGAGTGGGGTGCCATCGCCTTCTCTGTGTATAGCTTGTATTATGCTCTTATTATTTAAAACTCTCCACCTATGCCAACTGTCACATAACATTGAGCAGAGTTCCCTGTGCTATACAGTAGGTCCTTGTTGGCTATCCATTTTATTAATATAGCAGTGTATACATACTGAGCCCAGATTCCATAACTATCCCTCCCCCTCATTCTTCCCCGCTACCTGGCAACTGTAAGTTCATTCTCTGAGTCTGTTTCTGTTTTGTAACTAAGATCATTTGTATCATTTATTTTTAGATTCCCCATGTAAGGGATGCTATATGATATTTCCCCTTCTCTGCTGACTTAGTATGACAATCTCTATCTTTTTTCCTTTGCATCTAGCCTCAAGGATCTGTTGCATGATTGTCAAGTAGATCAGATTCAGTTATTCCCTACCCCATCCTACTCCTTCTCAGAAACATGTACTGATATCCCATTACATTAAAAAGAAAAATGAGTGGAGTTTCTTCACCGTTAGACCCTCCACAATATTCTGTTAATAGTCACATCCTGCTTATTTTTCCATGGTTCTCCTACTTCATGCTCTAGCCTAGCCTATCAAGTTACTTTCTCCCCTGATGCATCTCTTTTTTGCTTCTATGACCCAGAGGATATTCTTTTCTGTTAGTTCTGCATACAAAAATCTCTCTTTCAAGAACCATCTTAAATATATATGTTATCACAAAACTTCTCTTGGTTGCTCAGACCCAAGTCAGATCTCTTCATCTGAATTTCCAGATCTCTCCCTTCACACTGTGGCACTTACATTTTTAGACAACTAGGAGGCTTTGTTACTATAAACATTTCATGTGGCATGCTATGGTTACTTGTTTTCTGGCTCAGTCCCTATGAGCTCTCTCTTGCTTAAGACTGACAATGATGTTTGTATGTCCTATTGCTACTTAGCATAGTGCTGACACAAAACAGAAGTTCCATAAAATGTTTGTTTGAAATGGAAATATGAGATATCCCGCTGGTTTAAAGCAAATACAAACTGTCTTGTCTTGTTCCTTCAACTTTATTTTAGGACTTTTGTGTGTGTTAGTCTGTCAGCATTGGTGTGCACATTTGTTGAAGACATACCTTTGATATCATTACATCTGAAGTCATTTTGAGATGACTACAGACCAGTGACCTATTACACTTTAATAGGATGGTTTTACATAACTGTGGACTCACGCATGTTGGCAGCAGACTTACCAGCAAACACAAAGTACAAATCAAAATAATATTGTATCTCATAATCATGATAATTAGATTTTCTCATAAGGAGATATGACTAATGTATTTTGAGTAAGAGCCAAAATATATTGACTTTGATTAATTTACTTATATTTCTTGCTTAATTTACAGATCTAAACAAGGGGATTAATTATGGCAGCGTCTTTTTTCTATATAATTTTCACAGCTTTACGTAAAAGTACTTTGAAACAGTAAAATTCAAAGATAAGGTAGCAGTATTGCTGTTTTCTGGGCTTTCCAGATGGCTCAGTGGCAAAAAGTCTACCTGCCAGTGCAGGAGACACAGGAGATGAGGATTTAATCCCTGGGCCAGGAAGATCCCCTGGAGGGGAAATGGCAACCCACTCCAGTATTCTTGCCTGGGGAATCCCATGGAGGGAGGAGCCTACAGTCCATAGGGTCACAAAGAGTCGGACACAACCAAGCATGCACAAACCACGCACTACTGCTTTCTAGTAAGAGTAGTATATTTGCACAGTGTCTTCTCTGTGCTTCCCTGCTAGGCTTTAAGGATTATCAGCTGTAGCTGTACAGGAGAGAAAATTCCTGGGTTACATGGTACAAGAATCAATGATCACAACAGGATCATTTACCAGGATCCTTTAACAAGCCCACAAAATACTCAGACACAGGCCTAAACCATATAGAATACTAACACAAGTCAAGATTCCTATTATTTTTTTAACTGATTGTGCTCTAAACACTTTACTGAGAGACAATCTGATACACATTAATCCCTTTATTCTTTAGAAACACTAATGAATCAGGCATTATTAACCCTACTTATGGATGAGGGCAGGAAGGCTTAGCAAAGAAGTATAAGTTGTCTTGAGTCAGAGAAATATTGTGTCAGACACCTAGTGTGACTTGAACCCAGATTTGTCAAATCCTGAAGTATAATCATTATAAAGCCTTCCAGACTTAGAATAAAAATTCAAGAATCATGGAAAGGATACTGATGCTCCAGAAACATGAGCAACTGCTATTCTCTCAGCACAGACCATCCTGGTCTCACCTCCACGTTTTGAACAAGTAGCTCCCTCATTCTTGACCACTGTCTCCTTCCTCAACCCATGCCATAAGCCAGAACCAACTGTCCCAATGCTTGTATCCTTTAAAGATTACTTCAAATATATGTGAATAGATATATCAAAGACGTGATGGGAGAGGCAGTTCTTCCCATTACTAAGCATTTCTTCATGTGCTGAATGATTCATTGCAGACTCCATTAAATAATACTTACTAATAAATACTACTGACTTTGGCGGCTGATATATTTTAATAGCACAATGTAGTTCCAATGTAATTATCACCAAGGACAGTGAAAAAACCTTTTCTAAAAATATGATTAAGAATGTGTTATATTTGCAAGTTATCAAAGATATTACCAGTATAGCTACATTTCCAGAGAGAAGCCTCCTCCAAATAACTGTTCATTTGGGAATTTCATTTGCAGTATTAAATAAATGTGAAATCAGTGTAAAAGTAAAGGAACATACATATTATTACAAGTTTAGATCTAAATCTCATTTTCATACAAGAAAAAGCTTTATTTCTAACTGCATACTATTTTTTAAATGCTTTAGTGTTTTTAATACAGTTTAGTCTTAATCTAAAAATTATGTAGTATACATTAACATATCCTTTGCTGCTAAGTCACTTCAGTCGTGTCTAACTCTGTGCGATCCCATAGATGGCAGCCCATGAGGCTCCCCCGTCCCTGGGATTCTCCAGGCAAGAACACTGGAGTGGGCTGCCACTTCCTTCTCTAGTGCATAAAAGTGAAAAGTGAAAGTGAAGTAACTCAGTCATATCCAACACTTAGCGATCCCATGGACTGCGGCCCACCAGGCTCCTCCATCCATGGGCTTTTCCAGGCAAGAGTGCTGGAGTGGGGTGCCATTGCCTTCTCCTTTAGAAGTGAGATAAAGGAAACCGGCACACAGTTTCTATTTTATGGAATATTGGAACAAAAATATCCACTTCAATACAGACAGACAATTTAAAGTACTTGAATAATTTCAAAAACTTTCAGGGTCCTTGGCTAAGAGGAGACTCTGCCTTGGGCCCCCTGGTGTAATAGACTGTATTCCATTAAAAAAATAAATAAATAAAATAAAAAAATTTCAGAACCATAAAAGAGGGGAGGGGGCAAAAGATTTAAATGGACATTTCTCCAAGGTGACATATAAATGGTTAATCAGTATATGAAATGATGTTCAATATCCTTAGTTCAGTTCAGTTGCTCAGTCGTGTCTGACTCTTTGTGACCCCATGGACTGCAGCATACCAGGCCTCCCTGTTCACCACCACCAACTCCCAGAATTTACTCAAACTCATGCCCATTGAGTTGGTGATGCCATCCAACCATCTCATCCTCTGTCGTCCCCTTCTCCTGCCTTCAATCTTTCCCATCATCAGGGTCTTTTTAAATGAGTCAGTTCTTTGCATCAGGTGGTCAAAGTACTGGAGTTTCAGCTTCAACATCAGTCCTTCCAGTGAACATTCAAGACTGATCTTTAGGATGGACTCCTTGGATCTCCTTGTAGGCCAGGGAACTCTCAAGAGTCTTCTGGATCACCACAGTTCAAAACCAGCAATTCTTCGGCTCTTAGCTTTCTTTACAGTCCAACACTCACATCCTTACATGACTACTGGAAAAACCATAGCTTTGACTAGATGGACCTTTGTTGGCAAAGTAATGCCTCTGCTTTTTAATAAGCTATCTAGTTTGGTCATAGCTTTTCTTCCGAGAGGCAAGTGTCTTTTAATTTCATGGGTACAGTCACCATCTGCAGTGATTTTGGAGCTCCCCAAAATAATCTTTGTAATGGTTTCCACTGTTTCCCCATCTATTTCCCATGAAGCAATGGGACCAGATGCCATGATCTTAGTTTTCTAAATGTTGAGTTTTAAGCCAACTTTTTCACTCTCCTCTTTCACTTTCATCAAGAAGCTCTTTAGTTCTTTTTTGCTTTCTGCCATAAGGGTGTAGGGAAATGCAAATCAAAATCACAATGAGATACCACTTCACACCCACTAGGATGGCTAATATCAAAAAATGGAAAATAAGAAATGGTGAGGATATGCATAAACTAGAACCCTCAAATGCTGCTCTTGGGAATGGGATAGTGCGGCTTCTGTAGAAAACAGTGGCAGTTTCTGAAGAAGTTAAACATAGAATTTACCATATGATCCAGCAATTTTCCTCTCAGGTATATACCCTCAATTGTGAAAACAAGAACTCAAAGAGATATTTCTACCACTATTTTAATAACATTATTCACAATATCAAAGGCTGGAAACAATCCAAGTGTCCATCAACAGGTGAATGAATGAATGAACCAAATGTGCTGTGCCATATACCAACCCACATGATGGTATATTCAACCACAGAAAGGAATGAAGTTCTGACATACAGTGCAACATGGCTGAGGACATGGGCTGATTTTAAATTTGACTACATGTTAGACATTTAAGGATGCGTTAATTTTTGCAGTTGTGGGAGTTTCTTCAGGATATTTTAAAGAGCCACATCTTATGCTGCTTATAGGTAAATGAAATATGGAACTTGCTTTCAAATAATCCCATGAGGAGGGGGAGTGCTGGAAGAAGAGTGAGTATGTGGCTGAAACCAGAATGGAGGAGAACAAGTTGATGTCACTCGCTGTAGAGCTGGTTATCTGGGGGCTCATGGGGCTCTTCTCTGCTTTATTTATGGTTAAAATTGTCCAAATAAAAATCGTTTAAAGGTAAAAAAAATGTTAACAATATCAAAAGATTTTACCATCACCTGTTTTGTGACCCTTAATCTGCACTTATTTGTTTGGTGTTTCAGTAATTTCTTTAAGCTTGATCTTACAAAGTCACAAATTGTGATCCTTGAACTTCACTGTTGGAATATTTATAGGATGACAAAATCTAGGAATTTTAGTTAGAACACTAGTTAATTAGTACTTTTTTTTTGCTATATATATTAAAATTCTATTTGCTCAGCTATCACACTTCTGCCAACCACAAGAATATAAGCATGGGTCCAAATAGAGATGTTAAAAAAATAGCATCTGGAAACAGGAAATTAGCTGCCACAAGCACTTAGCTTCATGGGCAAGCAGAACTCAGATGAGAACCTAGTAACTTGTACAAGAGATTTGATGACAATTTGAATGAGTTGAATTTTGTGCTACCTTCATCCTGTGTGCTAAGTAGCTTTAGTCATGTCTGACTCTGCAACCCTGTGAACTGTAGCCCACCAGGCTCCTCTGTCCATGGGATTTTCCAGACAAGAAGACTAGAGTGGGTTGCCATGTCCTCCTCCAGGGGATCTTCCCGACCCAGGGATCGAACCCCCTAGATGGTCTCTTATGTCTCCTGTATTGGCAGGTGGGTTAACACTAGTGCCCCCTGGGAAGCCCACTGCCTCCCAAATTGAGCAATTATTTGCTCTTACAGCTATAAAAAGAGTCAAATATATAGATGAATTCTTACGTCTTTGTGTGGACATAATGTATAGTCAACATATAATTGAAACAATATAAAACATAAATGAAATGTACTTACATCTATTTTGGAATATATTAATATTCAACTTTGTGAATATATACACGCAAAAAAGAACAAACCCTAAAAGGTCTAGGAAACAGCCTTCTTCCTTTTTCATCTTATCCGCGTCTCATCTTCCTTCAACAGCTCTAGAGAAGTTCCAATAATCCAATGAATATTCTCTGAAAAGTCTAGTTCATGTTACTGTCCTCTGGGCCCCAAGAACTAACCTTTTACACAGAAACTTTTCACATTACATCCTCTTCTCTAACATCATTTAGTATTTATTATTTAGTATATTTATGATTTGTTTCAGTACAAAAGCCTATCTTAGTCACCAATTCTCTCCTGTATGTATTTCATCTTTCTATTAGAAGACTATACTAACAGTATGAATGAAGATCCTATTATACTTCTTTGTAACCTCATAACAATTTTTGTGGTGGTAGAATTATTAACTGATAAAAAAGAAGTGGTACCTAAAATGTAGTTTATATTTTAGTAAAAGAGCTAATACTATATGTAGATGTGATACAATCTTGTACCATCTTGGATCATATTTGTATGAATAAGATCCTTTTGAAGTCCCCACTGAAATCCCTTTAAATGAGCTAAGTGCATTTTCAATGCAAGTCTAAAATGCATGAATATAATGTAGCATCAGTGTATAGATATTTGTAATAAGCATGAAAATATTGTTTTCTAAACATATTTGTATCTGTCTTATATAAGCCTTTTAAATTCATGCTTGAATATGGCAAGTTTTTATGACATTGTTTTTTGTAAAAGAATCTAGTCCTTCTTATAAAGGCTAAAACAGATTCTTCTCAGTTGGAAATCTTTCTCATTCCAGGCACATTACAAAATCGAGGATTTTCATACTATTTCATATTCAAAGCTCAATGTACCTTGAATTTAAACACACCCTAGAAGTATTGATACAATGTCCTGTGTAAGTCATTGCTATTTAACCTGTATTCAGGGCAATAATAGATGTGGTCAGAGAAGACATCTCTGTGAAAGTGACATTTGAACTGAATGCTGAATAGTGACAGAGTTAGCCTTATGGAGATCTTTGAAAAGATTATGCAAGAGGTGGGGTGGGAGAAAGCAAAGATCAGGTCCAACCAGTAACAAGTAAAATATGTATGTTCTCAGAATTGAAAAGCCAGGCAGAGGGACTGAAGCTTAGGGAACAAGCAGGAGCACAGCCTATAGTGAAGCTGGAAAACAATGTGGAATTGCTGTCCTCGGCCCCGTGGATTAAGTCTACGCCAAATGCTGCTGAGGCTCTTGGCAAGTTCAGGCTCACAAGGCGGATGGAGCACTGTACTCTACGCTGTGCTTGGAGCTCCTGGATGCAGGATGCAAATTGTCTGGCACGGATAGCATGGCAGAATTGGTCATTTCATTACATTTGCAAGAGATGTTCAATTATATTTTCACCCAGAATCAATTGTTATGTCGATCTAAAAACAAATGAATTAATAATATCAAAATCCATTCTATAAACCTTGTTTCCAAGTACATCTCCTCTAAAATATATATTATTTGTATTATTTTTAATTAGACTTTAATTGCAATAAACACTTCCACTCTGTATGAGGAAAATGTAAGTTGGAAATATTTCTGTGAGATACTCTTTATTAAGTAAATTTGTATTGAGTTGTATTCTCTACCTGCAGACACTCTTTTGCAAAGGTTGCAACACAGCAAGAGAGCCTAATTTGATTTTTTTTTAATTTAAAGAAGAAGTCCATTTCCTTAGCCCAATATATGACAGGATGTCATTTTGATTAGTGTCCCCTTAGCTACATCCAGGCTGCTTAATTTCAGGAAAGGATGGCCAGGATTTATCTTCAGTGAGGAAATTTGACAGAACTCATAATACTGTCATAGCAAAAGTAGCATTATTTTAAGGAGACTCTATCACCCTCTGACAACAACTTAACATTTCAGTGTTCCTGTCAAGACCAGCTGCTTGGAAACTGAGTGGATGTGCAATGAGATTTAGGAGAACAAATGCAAAGATGAGTCAGAAAGCCTGATTTTTAAAGACAGGCTTTGTTTTCTTCTGAGTGTACAGCTGGAAACTAAATGTTTCAGCTTCAGTTTTTTGACCTCCAAAAGGAAGTGAATAACAATACTTCAAATTTTAATAAACTATAAGAAACTACATAATTCAAAACAAATGTGAAAATAAGAATAGATATATAATTTTCCAGGAAATTTACGAAAAGTGACTCTTAAAACATGAGGGGATTTAAATAGGCTGATTCTCACCGGTGACCAATTTGTCAAAGAATATATTACTAAAAATCACAAGGCTCAGATGGTTTCACAAAGACATTTTACCAAATCTTTGAAGAGCTAATAAATTTCAGGGTTATTTAGTTTGCTTCAAAGAATAGTAAAAAAAAAAGAGAGAGAGAGAGAAACTTTCAGAATCTTTTTGTAAAATGAATGCAACAGTAATAAATTCCAAAGTGATAGTGTTACGCACTAAGAGACTATGGTCCAATACAACTTGTATCTACCAATGAAAATAATCCTAAGTATGCCAGGCTGGATAAAGCACAAGCTGGAATCAAGATTACTGGGTGAAATATCAATAACCTCAGATATGCAGATGACAATACCCATATGGTAGAAAGTGAAGAACTAAAGAACTTCGTGATGAAAGTGAAAGAGCATAGTGAAAAAGTTTGCTTAAAGCTCAACATTCAGAAAACGAAGATCATGGAATCTGGTCCCATCACTTCATGGCAAATAGATGGGGAAAAAATGGAAACAGTGAGAGACTTTATTTTCTTGGGCTCCAAAATCACTGAAGATGGTGACTGCAGCCATGACATTAAAAGATGCTTACTCCTTGGAAGAAAAGCTATGACTAACCTAGACAGCATATCAAAAAGCAGAGACATTACTTTGCCAACAAAGGTCCGTCTAGTCAAAGCTATGGTTTTTCCAATAGGCATGTATGGATGTGAGAGTTGGACCTTAAAGAAAGCTGAGTGCCAGAGAACTTCTAAATGTTGTTTCAGCTTCAGTTTTTTGACCTCCAAAAGGAAGTGAATAACAATACTTCAAATTTTAATAAACTATAAGAAACTACATAATTCAAAACAAATGTGAAAATAAGAATAGATATATAATTTTCCAGGAAATTTACGAAAAGTGACTCTTAAAACATGAGGGGATTTAAATAGGCTGATTCTCACCGGTGACCAATTTGTCAAAGAATATATTACTAAAAATCACAAGGCTCAGATGGTTTCACAAAGACATTTTACCAAATCTTTGAAGAGCTAATAAATTTCAGGGTTATTTAGTTTGCTTCAAAGAATAGTAAAAAAAAAAGAGAGAGAGAGAGAAACTTTCAGAATCTTTTTGTAAAATGAATGCAACAGTAATAAATTCCAAAGTGATAGTGTTACGCACTAAGAGACTATGGTCCAATACAACTTGTATCTACCAATGAAAATAATCCTAAGTATGCCAGGCTGGATAAAGCACAAGCTGGAATCAAGATTACTGGGTGAAATATCAATAACCTCAGATATGCAGATGACAATACCCATATGGTAGAAAGTGAAGAACTAAAGAACTTCGTGATGAAAGTGAAAGAGCATAGTGAAAAAGTTTGCTTAAAGCTCAACATTCAGAAAACGAAGATCATGGAATCTGGTCCCATCACTTCATGGCAAATAGATGGGGAAAAAATGGAAACAGTGAGAGACTTTATTTTCTTGGGCTCCAAAATCACTGAAGATGGTGACTGCAGCCATGACATTAAAAGATGCTTACTCCTTGGAAGAAAAGCTATGACTAACCTAGACAGCATATCAAAAAGCAGAGACATTACTTTGCCAACAAAGGTCCGTCTAGTCAAAGCTATGGTTTTTCCAATAGGCATGTATGGATGTGAGAGTTGGACCTTAAAGAAAGCTGAGTGCCAGAGAACTGATGCTTTTGAACTGTAGTGTTGGAGAAGACTCTTGAGAGTCCTTTGAACTGCAAGAAGATCAATCAACCCTAAAGGAAATCAGTCCTCAGTTTTCACTGGAAGGACTGATGCTGAAGGTCCAATACTCTGTCCACCTGATGCAAAGAACTGAGTCACTGGGAAAGACCCTGATGCTGGGAAAGATTGATGGCAGGAGGAGAAGGGGACGACAGAGGATGAGATGGTTAGACGGTATCACCAACTTAATGGTAGACATGAGTCTGAGTAAACTTCAGGAATTGGTGATAGACAGGGAAGTCTGGCATGCTGCAGTCCATGGGGTCGCAAAGAGTTGGCCACAACTGAGCAACTAAACCGAACTGAACTGAATTCTGTCCTTGAGGGGACCTGGATCAGAGATTCAAGTCAGGCAGGTGTGGGTCATCAACTGTTTCCCAAGGCAATAGCAAGAGCAACTTTCCAACAATTTCTTTCCTTTCCTATTAAAAAAAAAAGTATACATGTTTACAACATTGACAGGTTGCCTCCAGTCCTAGGTCAAATCTGCTCCTCTACACACACATCAGCTCCAAAGAACCTCCTGTGACCAGCTGTCACTGGAATGATTTCTTCTATTTTTTCTTCACTTTTCCTCTCTAGTTCCTTTAGAACTGATGGGTAGGGAGGACAAACAGAGGAATTAGCTGACCATTTTAGGCGGAACTGAACATCACCCCACAATATTGCTTTTTGTCTTTGGCCTGGAAATAGCTTCATCTCATTCCTTTTCTTGAATGATTGTCATACAGTTTATGAAAATGTAGGTGGATGCTTGTTTTTTTTTAAGCATTTTGAAAATACTGATACACAATTCCCCAGCTTCGACTCTTGCTGTTGAGAAGTCAGCCACGTGGAAGTCATCATTCTTTTGTAGGTAATGTATGCTCTCACCATTTCCATCCTCTCATCCTATCTTGGTTACTTTTAAGATCTTTTTGCCTTTGCTGTTTTACAGTGGGAACATGACATGCCTAGGGTGGATTTCCTTTTATTTCTATTCTCCGTTTCTTAGCTTCTCTTAGAGCTAAAGAATCTGATTTTGCTTTGATCTTTACATAGTGCTTCTTGGACATATCTTTTCCCCTTTCTGAATCTCTCATTAACGGGGTATGCTAGAACTTTTTATTTCTTCTAATTTTATCTTTTCATAATTTTCATTTCTGATGTCATTGCCTTGAATCTTGAATTTAGGGTTATCTTTTAGTGTATGAATTCTTTATCTCAGATTAATTTGCTGGCAACTCATTCATTGAGTCTCTGATAGCAATCACTAATTATTTTCCTCTTCAGATAATCATTTTATGGAAGCTGTTTAGACAGCCTTTTATTTATGTATCATTTTCAATATACAATTTGGTTCCCTTAAATAAAAATTACTCTTTCATGTTCTATATTGTTAAACTCACATAACTATCATTTTTTGTGAATGATTCCTTTTTGTAAATCATGAAATCATGCTCCTTGGAACACATTTTATTGGCTTATTTTACATTTTACTTTTTCGACTTGGGTTTAAGATGCCTTTTTACAGAAAGGATTGACATTTAGTTTTGCCAGTAACTCCTATAAACCAACTCAAAAAACTTTCACATTATAAATTTATTTATATGTATAAATTGTATTTATTTTCCAGCCAGAACCAAAATAAAATAAATAAGTAGTTCCACTGTCTTTGCATCATGTTTTCCACCTGATTTCCACTGAGTGTGCTTTGGTTTTATGCAAGAGAGTCAGAGCTCAATTCCCAAGTTATTAATACAAGTGCAAAATCATATCTTTTCTCCAGTTTGGGCAAGGTTTCATTAAGTCCAAGCTCTGGGCAGAAATCTCCAGGTGCTACTTGTAGAGCAGTAACTTTAGCCATCCCTTTCCTCTTGGGATTTGTGTGTTCTCTTCCTTTCTAAACTTCTGGAACCCTTCTTTTCTGATAGATTAGTGATGCATTGAAATACCTTCTTAAGGCACTTTATCCAGAAATTTTAGCTTTTGATACCTGAAACCCTTCCTAAATATCTTATAATTGCCAAAAGAACACAGATGTGTATTGTTAAAAGATAAGTGAAGCGTATTAAAATTTTTAAGGGTTTATTTGAGCACTTAACCATTCCAACCAGGTAGCGCTAAACCAGAGGTGGTTAGAAGCACTCCTGTTGGAGGCAGGAAGAAAAACTTTTATAAAGAAAATGAAGAAAAAAAGAAAGGAAATTATTTGATTGGCAGTTTAAAGTCTAGTTGGCTGTTTGTGATTTGTTGCCCTTAAAGTTTTGATTTTGTAACCCTGAGGAATTTTGGTTTGCTTATGAGACTGTCATGTCATGAGACCCACCTAAGTCTTATTTAATTAATTTAACGATGTGTGTATAATTAAATCCATGTATCAGTTAACTCTTCCTTCAAAAATACTTATTTAAAAGTCACTGTGTGTTAATGCTTCATTAGGCCATGAACATAAAAAGCTGATAAAGACACTCGTGGAGTTTACAGTGCAGTATGTGAGTTGAGAAGAGTAAAGCCAGTAGAGACTAATAATTCAGTGTGAGACATAATAGGGCTTGAGCAATACAGGCTGTTCTGGGAGCGCACAGGAAGGGCATTGTTCCAGAGGCTGGCAGTCAGTTAGGAAGCTTCTGGGAGAAACTGACATCCCACATAGGAATCTTTAAGAAAGAGCAGGTGTTTTCCCAGAGAGTAAAGCCAAGTAAAAAATTTACAGACATTTGGACAATACACTTCCTTTAAAACTTTGTTTTTCATTTTTTAGCTTTCCTTCACTTCTGTCCTAAGTTTTACGGAGAGGGGTGAAGACATACTGGGGGCACACTCTAGGAGACACACGTTGAAGGACTTTTACTATCTTTTCCCTCCTTTTTTAATCTTTTGCTACGTCGGTCGTGGGAGAACAATAAATTAATGAAGACTAAAGTAGACAGGATAAAAGACGTTTCATGGTGAGACGATATAAGTGACTGTACTGGTATGACGGGAGACCTCCTCATAAAATCGTTATAAAATTTTTGTGTCTGTTTCAAGACTCTGTTTAAAAAATTAAGCAGCTTTCAAGCCATGAAAAGACACAGAGGAAACTTAACTGCACATTGCTAAGTGAAAAAGGCCAATCTGAAAAATCTAAATACTGTAAGATTCCAAATTTATGACATTCTGAAAAATAGAAAACTATGAAGACAATAAAGCATCAGTGGTTGCCAGGAACTGGAGTAGAGAGAGATGAACAGGCAGAACAAAGAGAATTTTTAGGACAGTGAAACTATTCTGTGTGATATATAACGATGGATATATGTCACTGTATATTTGCCCAAACCTATAGAATATACAACATCAAATGTGTACCCCAAGATAAACTATGAACTTAGGAAGGCTTATGTGTCAATATAGGTTCATCCTTGGTATGAAACATTCTATTCTACTGAGTGATGTTGAAAACAGAGGAGGCTATATATGTATGGGGATAGGGGCTTATAATAAAACTTATTTTCCTTTCAATTTTGTGTAAACCTAAAACTGCTCTTAAAATATAAGCAGATTTATCTAAAATGCAACTGGAGTTTAGTGGGAGAGAAGGAAAGCATAATTGTATCACCTGGAAGTTCATAAGCTTAAATAGATTTCTGAAATTGGATTCTAGATAAGTGTGAATAATTCACTCTCCTTCATATTAAAGAAAAGTTGCTTTAATTA
>SJYC01084413.1:0-14508 GCA_006408675.1 Madoqua kirkii | reverse complement strand
TTTTTTTTTTTTTTGGACTATGGCCAAATATACATAACATCATGTTTACCATGTTAATTGTGCACAAGTACACAGCTCAATGGCATTCGCATTCACAATGTATTCACAATGTTATGGAACCATCACCACCATTTATACCCCAAACTTTCTCATCGTCCACAACAAAAACCCTGTACCCACAGACAGTATCTCTCCCTCTTGGTCTGTTTCCAGATCAGGGACTCCGCCTACACTTGACTGTTCTCTGGCCTCAGCCTTGTAGCTGATCCTACCTGTAGGCCTGGCCTCCTGAGGAATACATCCCAGGACTGCCCTAGCTCTTGTAACATCATTTTGTTGGACTCCTGATACCAGCTGCCTACTCTTGTCCCTTTTGGAAAATACCCTGTAGATACCGGCTGCTAAAATGAGTGCTACTAAGCATCTAGAGTTTAGGACATTGTCTGTCCCACCCTTGGGAACTGACCTACTTTTAGGTCATAACCCCTGACAGTCTACATCCACAGTAAGTAAATAGACTGTTCTATCTTTCTAATAACCATCTCCTTGAAAACACTTCTACCACCTCATCCCTCTCCTCTGGATTTTAATCCCATCACCCCTGTTGTCCTAACCCTCACCCTAATTTTATCCGTTCCCACTGTCCTAGTCCTCGTTCTTCTGTATCTTCAGGAACTTCTCTAACCTCCCTGGAGGCAAGACCAGCAGTTCAGTGTTGCCTATTACATAGCCTCTTAAAACTTTCTGCCAGTGCCTTGCCCTGTGTTATCTGAGGAGGCCTCCGTGTGATGTGCTAAGAGACTTGCCCCTGGGGTCAGATTTGAGATCTTTCGTGGCTCAGCTGCTGCAGAGCTGGCCTGTGGGCGTGGAGCCTACGCGGTGGAGCAGGGCCTGGCGCCCTGCGGGCCATGCTGAGTCTGGTGCTCTGTTGCGCCCATCGGGAATGGTGATGATTTTGTCTTCTGAGCTTGTGTCTCTTGTTTGGCTTGGTGTCCTTTGGCTGCACTGGGTCTTCCTCACCATACACAGGCTTCTCTCGTTGCCGTGCGGGGGCTTAGTTGCCGTATACAGGAATCTAAATTCCCCAGTCAGGGGTCGATCTATGTCCCCTGCACTGGACGGCTGATTCGTAACCACTGGACGCCCAGGGGTGCTCCTGAACTTGTGTTTTATCGGTAAAATCTGACAGAACAGCAGAGCATGCATTTGAGTTGCCAAAGACGTGTGTGATACAGGGGCCCGTCACCCCTGGCCACCCCCTTCCCATGGAGCGTCCATAGTGCTCTGTGGACACAGGGTTTCAGTGGGCCCACAGTGGGCAGAAGTTTAGTGAGACTCAAGTGCGCACACAGTGAGGAGTCCTACGACTGTGCTGACGGCCCCCGGAGGCCACACTCTCCACGGGAACCAGAACACGGTCTGCACGCAGAGAGGTGACTGCAGCATGCGAAGAAGCACGAGTGGCTGAGGCGCTCTTGTTCTTTCCAGTTCCTGTTGTCACTAGCTGAACACTTACGGGAAACATGCTGACACAGAAGGACAGGGAAAGACAGGGCACTCAGTAGCTCCCCTTCCTTCCAGGCTCTTGTTTACCAGCAAGCAAACGTCTGAGTGTTGATAGAGCCTCACAATCAGGAAGTAAACTGAGGCAGCTGAGGTGGGTTTGTGCAGCAGGTGCACCTGGCGAGGTAAGGGAGACACCACGGAAGAAAAGGCTTTATATTGTAAAACTTTTAACAGCACTTTTCTTGCTTTATGGATAAGCAGCTCTGCATTTTCATCTTGCCCTGGGACCTTGAATGTTACAGATGCCCTTGACTGCTCCTTTCTGTGATTCTGGGAAGCCCTGCCGTTCTTCCTTCCTTCTTTCCTTCCTGCCATTCTTTAAACCCTTTCTGAGCATCCGTTTTTTTATCTGCAAAATGAAATAATGCCAAACCATGCCAACCATTTGGAGAAGGAAATGGCAACCCACTCCAGTGGTCTTGCCTGGAGAATCCTAGGGATGGGGTAGCCTGGTGGGCTGCCAACTATGGGGTCGCACAGAGTCAAACACGACTGAAGTGACTTAGCAATGCCAACCATTATCAAGTGGCCTCTGCCGCTGTTCATTCTATTTGTTTCTTATATTACTTCCATGAAGATATCCAGAAAACATTCTGAAGGGGTCTATGGATAAATGAGGGAAACGAAAATTATACAAAGTTGGGGGGGCAGACTAAGCCTTTTCGAACTTATTTGGGGGGAATCCATCAAAAAGCTTTTTGATATTTGCCTTTTTCCTATTAATGGAGACTTTTGTGTGTTTGCATGCTGAAAGAAAGGAGTTGGTAAAGCAGGAGAATTACGATGCTAGAAAGAACTCCTTAAATGTTTATACGACTTTTCATTGCTCAGGGTTATCACATTTAAGCGTCCCATGAAGAATGCAGGGCAGGCGTTCTTATTTCAAGGAATTGCAGAGGCTGGCTCTCAGAAGAGACATAAAATGAGAAGCTAGAGTTTACCCTGGAAAGATGCAGATTAGCTCTGACCCTCAGCTCTCATTATTCCAGCCTTCTTGGGATGCTATTAAGTCACTACCAGCAGATGGCGCCTGTAAGCAGGCCTCTGAGCCCATAGTTAAGAACTGAAAGTGCAACTGCAAATCAAAGACTTTTTTACTCTTTAAGTGTGACAGAACAACAACAAGAATGGTGATTTAGAATGCTGTGTTGATTTCAGGTGTACAGCATAGTGATTCAGTATTTTTGCAAATTATACTCTATTTTAGGTTATTATAAGATAATGGGTATAACTCCTTGCACTAAATGGTGTATCTTTGCTCTTATTTATTTTATATATAGTAGTTTAGGCCCCGTATGGAAAGGAGTTGAGGCCTCCTGCTCAGAGTCGAGAGAGTGAGCCACCGCGCAGGGAAATCCTCCAGCCATAGTCAGGCCTTTTGGAGACTGCAGCCTCAGCTAACAGCTTGACTGCACACTCAAGAGAGAACCTAAGCCAAAATTACCCAGCGAAGCCAGTCCTGAATTCTTGCCCAATAAAACTGTGAAGATAATTGTTTATTTTAAGCCCCTGAATTTTGGGGGATTGATAACATAGCAGTAGTTAACTTGTACTCTGTAACAGCTGTTTTTCTAAAGATGCATGTCTCATGAACGCGCCTGTATCCACTACCACCACCAATGGGCGACTGCTCATTAGAAATGGCTTTGCTGCGTAATTGTGTTTTGGGTTCAGGTTTTCTCAAGAGTTCGCAATCAAGTTGTAGCTGGGGCTGTGGTCACTGAAAGGCGTGACTAGGGCCAGGGATTCATCTCCACAGGGACTCACTCGCGTGAGGCAGGAGGCCTCAGTTCCTCTCCACATGGGCCTCTCCGCAGACTTCATGAGTGTCTTTATTATGTGGTGACTGGCCTCCCCCAGAGCAGGCAGTCCCAGAGGCAGCCGGGTGGGAAGGGTGGTGTCCTCCAGGACTCCTCTGAAGCCACGCATCTCGGCATTTGCTGTTTGCTATTGGTCAGATGAGCCGACCCTGATACAGAGCGGGAGGGGGTCACCCAAGGCCGTGAACACCAGGGAGGCAGGGACACTGGGGCCGTCTTGGAGACTGGCTACCACATCTAGCCACTGGATGAGTGGGTGGGTACCAGTGCGTCACAGGCACTAGAGTTAGATAAGAGAGCTCATGCTGAACAAGAAGTATATTATCTGAAAAAAGTGTGTGACAGTGAAGCCAAACAAGAGGTTAGTGGCCTGAGCTTCATTCTTTATAAGGTCTGAAGTGAAGTGAAGTGAGCTCGCTCAGTCGTGTCTGACTCTTTGCGACCTCGTGGACTGTAGCCCACTAGGCTCCTCCATCCATGGGATTCTCCAGGCAAGAATACTGGAGTGAGTTGCCATTTCCTTCTCCAGGGGATCTTCCCAACCCAGGGATCAAACCCAGTCTCCCGCATTGCGGGCAGGCACTTGACCCTCTGAGCCACCAGGGAAGCCCCAAGGTCTAACATACAGAAAAAAATAGCTTCAGTGAGCTTATAAAACTGAGACATAAATGGAGAGCGGGCACCTTCTTTTGTCTCCTTTTCTGTGAAGAAACATGCTTAACTGCATCCTATCACAAACAGAATGATTGATTTGCTCTTTGGGCCTTATTACTTTCCACTTCCTCTACATTCTGTCCTCAGAAATCCTCCCTTATTCTGTTACTGAGTTAGGAACTCAAGTGGACGTGTTATTTCAATCCACCACTCTGGAGACATACAAAAATAGTTTGAGCAACCGCTTTCTTCTTTATCTTTCTTCAGTTACCATTTGAGGATTTAAACGCTAACTCATCCGCCCTTAGATTTAAACTCCCTCTGACATGGCTCATCTCGCTGCTCCTGGTTCTTCCCTCCTCTAGCCTCGCCTGCTAATCTCCCCGACACTTCATCTGCCTGGCTGCCCCTCCAGTCAGTCTCAGCCTGACGCCCTGTGAGGGAGACCCAGAGTAGTGCTTCACTTACATCGCATCTATCCCCAACTGGTACTTTTGAACCTTCGCCTAGAATGTACAGTGGTATCTAAATGAGAAACAAATGCATGGAGTAGGCCACAAATCCTTAAAGAGTCTATAAAACAGAGACTCAATCCCAGACAAAACTCTTTGCAACCTCATGGACCATGGCCCACCAGGCTCCTCGGCCCATGGGATTCTCCAGGCAAGAATACTGGAGTGAGTTGCCATACCCTCCTCCAGGGGACCTTCCAGAGAAGCCCAGGTAGCTGAAGACTGTGTCAAAGAGAAAGACAGACTTCAGCAGGGCTTGCTGTCTCTCTTCTTTTCCCCACTGACCCCAAGACAATCAAATCCCCATCTCTGCAAGTTATGAGATGTGTCCCTTGAGGCACATCACTGTATTTCTCTGGGTAATCACTGTTTACTCATTGGCCACCTGAGGTCATGGTACCTTTCAGAGTGGTTGTGCAGATTAGAAAGTTTATATAAGTTAATTATTACAATGCCTGTGATATGAAGCTGATAGTTGGTACCTATTATGTTGTCATTTTTTGGATGATCTCTTTAAAGGTTCGAAGCATATCCTCCATGTCTGAATTTCATATAGCACCTGGTAAAATGCAATGGAGTTTGTAGCCCTTCTTGAAATTGTGAATTAACATTTATCAGCTTTCTTCTTAATCACTAGACCTATTTCTGGAAAGTAAGAAAAATGCTTCAGGCAATATCTTTGATACAGAGACAGGAAGATCTTTCCAAGTGTAGATCTTTTACAGCTTATGAGATAAAAGTAGGAGGGTACACATGATCTGCTAATGGCGATCAACGCCATAAACAAGAAGAAAAAATTCTAAATCTTCTTAAAAAGATTCTGTTCCATGGGAGACTTTTTGTGCTCTTCACTCACTAAGTCAGAATGTCAAACTCTCCGGAAGTAGCAGTTATTTGGACTTCAAGAGTTCAGTCATCTAATCTCAGATCTTTAATAGACAGAAAATGAACAAACCAGAAAGGAAGTGGGGGCAAAATTCTGCTGGGCTCAGTGATAAAGAGATTCTTTCATCCTGATAGCCAGTTCTGACCGGCTACTGTCAGGAGGGTAGAACTGTATTTAAAGACAGATTGGTGTGATCCTATACACACACATATATATATTTTTTTAAGTAGAAGATCACGCCTGTATCTTACACTAGTAGTAAATAATAGCGACCATTTTCAGATTCATGCTGTGTGCCAAGAGCTTTATACATATTTCATTTCATTCTCCCATCAGCACTATGAGGTTTTACTGTTTTGATTTTATAGATAAATCACACAGAGCCAGGGTTTGAATTCAAGCCGGCCTCACTGCAGGCCATACTTCTTTCTCAATGAAATATTTAAAATGTTTAGAAAAAGACAGCGACTGACCTGTGCACCCATATCACGACCACTAAGCTTTACTGAATTACTTGTGAGATATTGCCATACTGGCTTCAGGTGTTCCTTTAAAACAAAAGGTAATAGATGCAGTGGAAGCATATACTTCTTTCCTATCACAAATTTCTCCTTCCCTTCACAGACATAACAGCTTTTCTGCTTTAGTATTTACCTTTCACTTCCCAACAAGCAGATGCCTCAGCACTGAGCCACCTGGAAAGCCCATGTCTGTTCTTACGTTTGTATAAATATAAATGTTATTAAGCTTTTTGTGTCATCCCAGCCAACACTGCACCCCATGGTATGAATAGACAGTAATATATTTATCATTGTTAACATTGCTTTAGGTTGTGCCCAAGTTTTTGCTATTGCAAATAATTCTGCAAAGTGCATCCCTATACTAGTGTTTGAGACAAACGTGTGAAAGTTTTCTGGGTTATAAACCTAGAGTGTTTATTTCCCTGTTACCCTCTAATAAGGTTTCCTGCAAGCTGGGGTGAATTCTGATTCAATGTTGGGATATCAGAGTCTTGGATATGGGATAGAGGTATAAGATTGAGGAAAAAAAGGGGGAGGGGGGTTTAGAGAGTGTGATGTTGATAGCCCAGGTCACTTGAGAGAGGAATTTCAACACGCAGCTAAGCAGTGGATATTGGACTCAAAGAGAGAGATGCTGGTTTCTCCTTTGGTCTAATCAACTGAAAATTAATTTCAAGGTGGTTGTGGAGATTTATTAAGAGACTAGGGAAATAAAGAATGGGCCAAGTAAAACAGGAACACTTGAAAGAGTGTTTTTAGACCAAGTGTCCAGGGACCCTAGGATTCCTAGAGCCTCCTAAGGCCATCTGGGGGTGCCCCTGAGCAGAGAGCAGGGCCATCCCGTCTACTCACCTGGAGCACCTCCATTCTAACTAGTTTCCATACTGGACTTCCCTGTAAGACTTTGTTTCAATAAACTTTTTGTAGCTAAATGTCTTTTCAAATTTGTTTAAATATTCTGGAAGACAAGTAACCAATGAGAGGCATTTACTCATAAGGTTCCACAGCTAGCTGTAGTGTATGCCCCAAGATCTCTTTCCTCACTGGTGCTGTGGGCAAGCACTTAAGTAGATTCTGTGCGAGCTGCGTCCTGCAGTGCCGGTAGCAGTAACCCATGTTTAACCCTCATTTCTGAAGGGACACCTAATTGAAGGTATAAATAGGTTAAGCATAATAGTAATAGTACTTGACTGCTTACTACCCCGCTAGGAGCATGTTCATGTCAGGGTGACTTCAGGGAATAACAAGTAATTCAGCTACTTGGCTACAGTGAAGAAGTGCATAGGGGCTGGAGAATCAAGCAAGACTCAGATTAAGAGAGGCCTTGTGAGCTAAGTGAGGTCATGTAGGGTCCATCTGAGGGTCAGATTGAGGTAGCATTAGCAGGAAGGTCATCCAGTACTCTTGCCTGGAAAATCCCATAGACAGAGGAGCCTGGTGGGCTGCTGTCTACGGGGTCGCTAAGAGTCGGACACAACTGAGCGACTTCACTTTCACTTTTCACTTTCATGCATTGGAGAAGGAAATGGCAACCCACTCCAGTGTTCTTGCCTGGAGAATCCCAGGGATGGGGGAACCTTATGGGCTGCTGTCTATGGGGTTGCACAGAGTCAGACACAACTGAAGTGACTTAGCAGCAGCAGCAAGAAGGTCAAGAGACCACCAAATTTCCTATCAGACCTGGTTTCTCCTCTTTAGAGATAGATTATCTGGTGGTGCAGTGGTGAAAAATCTGCCAGCCAATGCAAAAGATGTGGGTTTGATCCCTGGGTCAGAAAGATCCCCTGGATTGGAAAATGGCAACCCACTCCAGTATTGTTGCCTGGAAAATCCCAGGGACAGGGAAGCCTGGAGGGCTATAGTCACAGGGTCTCAACAAGTCGGACACAACTGAGCACCATCCACACATCTGTACAAAAACCAAAGACTCCTCCAGAGATCAATATTTTAAAATGTAAAGAAGAATCCATCTTTGAGCCATGTTTGTAAGGCAGATTAAAACATTTTAGTTAAAAGCAATTGGAAATCTGTAAGCGGTTGAACGCTAGTTCTATTGAGAACCTGTGAAATCCATTGTTTTTTAAATATTTTCTACCAGAGAAACACGCCAGTGGTAAGTGACTAATATCACTGATCAACATTGACTCCATAATACAAGCAAATAAATTTCCTTCACTTCAGATATATCTATGGTTATTTGAATGTTCTCGCTTTCTCCTGAAGATCTTTTCCCGAAAATGATGGCAAAAGTATTTTGTTTGTTTTAACTTGACCTGTCTTTCGCAACCCAGTTTAATTATTTTACAGGTTTCCTTCTGAAACAAATAGGTCAGATAATGGTGGTGGTTTAGTCTCTAAGCCGTGTCTGACCTTGCAACCCCATGGTTTCTCTGTCCATGGGATTCTCCAGACAAGAATACCAGAGTGGGTTGCCATTTCCTTCTCCAAGGAGAAGGAAATAGTAACAGATTTTTGCCATTTCAATAATCTATGTAAAAGACACTGTAGTGAACTTTGTATATTAAATTTTCCTTTGTGCACCTTTTTTTCCCAATGAATTCTGTACAAAGTGTTGGTAAATAGAATCTTATTAATTCAAAAGAAGGGTCACCAATGTGAACATAAAACATGAATTATAGAAAGCTGTTTAGAGAAATCAGCTTTTACTAAGCTAGAAAGGAAGGAAGTAGTAGACAGAAACTCTAGCAAGCATTCTAAGGCTTCCCGGGCAGCTCAGAGACAGCAAAGAGTCTGCCTGCAACGCGGAAGACCCAGGTTTGATCCCTGGGTCAGGAAGATCCCCTGGAGAAGGGAATTGCTACCCACTCCAGTTTTCTTGCCTGGAAAATTCCATGGACAGAGGAGCCTGGTGGACTACAGTCCATGGGGTCACAAAGAGTTGGTCGCGACTGAGCAACTAACACTTTCACTTTCAAGCATCATAAAAATCTTTAATTTTTTTTTCTAAATTAAGTACAAGACTCATACCATAGGAAGCTTTGTTTTCTTTAAGCTCTTATATGAAAATGATTAAAAACCTCATTGAAAAGTATAGCATAAGTTTATTTTTTAGAAAAGAAAGATATTCTGTGCCTGAATGAATGCAAATTTTGAATTTGTGGTGCCTGAATTAATGGATATTGAGGATATCCATTCTCTGCTAAAAACTATTTGATTCATCTTTTATTTTGTGGAAAATGATACAGCATCCTCAGCAGGATATTTTCATTGCCAGTCACAATCTTTTCTCCACCTAACATTCAGCTTCTTTCTGGAACAGATGGACAGGGACATGACTGAGCAAATGAACTGACTGAACTGAACTGAACGGACCAAGAACTTACTCCTTTGCAGATCTGTCTTCTTCTGCCATTTTCAATGCCAATGACGCTACCATTCAAGTCTTCTCTAAAAAGATAGCTCACAAGCCCTTCTGAACCAGGCCCATTCTAAAATCACCTTCATGTGAAACTGAATCCTGGTGGGTCTCCATCAGAGCGTCTCCAGAGGCATGCTGTCAGGATAAAACTTTCAGAGCAATTGCCTGGTCAAGAGACAAAAGACAATCAATTTACTGATTTTTAACTTTGAGGCATTCATTGCAGTGCCAAACTTTTATGTTAGAATTTTTTATTTGTATTAATCAAAATAAATTCTCTAGGTGTAAACCTTCTACTTTTATATCTGGGCATTAAAGAGTGTTTCCATTCCAATTTTACTTTTCCTACTCAGAAGTACCTCTTCTTGACATTAATAATTAACCAGTAAACCAACTTACCCAAGTTCTTCAATCTCGGTTTCTTTAAAGAGGAGAGTAACTTCAGGACGTTCATATCGATGGTTTACCACTGCCTCCAGCATGGGCCTGTGGGGCATACTTTGTTTTTTAATCCTCCTGGGGAAAAGTTGGGGCCAGGAACAAACGTAAGTAAAAGAAACGATCTTCATTTTTCAATGCATCTTATCAAGGCGATGAGTGAAAAATCAAATACAACAAACCGTGTTAATTTGTACATTACTTTCTACTTCTGGGAACACTAATAGTCTCATCTCTGAATAAGAAAATTCTGTAGCATTTTGATTTGATGTGTGGCTAACAACGGGACAGTTTTACAGGTTTGTGTGTGTGTGTGTGTGTGTATTTTTAACTTTAAATTTTGTATGGGGGTATCGCCTATTAGCAATATTGGGATCGTTTCAGATGAACAGTGAAGGCACTCGGCCATATATATACATGTATCCATTCTCCCCCTAACACCGTTCTCATCCTGACTGCCACATAACTTTGAGCAGAATTCCATGTAGGAGTTTATTGGTTAACCATTTTAAATATAGCAGTGTGTATATGTCCATTGCTGCTGCTGCTGCTAAGTCACTTCAGTCGTGTCCGACTCTGTGCAACCCCAGAGATGGCAGCCCACCAGGCTCCCCCATCCCTGGGATTCTCCAGGCAAGAACACTGGAATGGATTGCCATTTCCTTCTCCAATGCATGAAAGTGAAAAGTCAAAGTGAAGTCGCTCAGTCGTGTCCGACCCTCAGTGACCCCATGGACTGCAGCTTTCCAGGCTCCTCCATCCATGGGATTTTCCAGGCAAGAGTACTGGAGTGGGGTGCCATTGCCTTCTCCGATATGTCCATTAGGGGATTGTTATTTATAAAACTTTACATGAGTGATTATTCAAATTCTTCTTCAAAAAAAAACACGACTAAAGTCAAGATAGCAAACTTTCTTGCATTGAATGCTTATTTCTATTTGCTGTAGAATTTTCCTGTGTTTTCTGTGTACTGTACATAGTAAAGCAAGAGTTACTTGGGGGTCGATTCTAATACTGTGGCTTGAAATCTATTGATGTAATTACTTCTAAATTTGTGAGCTCATGCTTCACAAATTACACACGATAGTTTATTGAAAATTATTATTTTAAAAATTGTATTTAAAACTAGGTCTTAAAATATTGATCTCATATCTAGAAATAACATCTTAGTATTGAAAAGGAACTGGAGAGTATCTAATCAAACCTATATCAAATGTAAGTATAAATCCAGACAGAGGCAGTAACTTGCCAAAGGTCACACCACTAAAATAAACAAAAGTAAGAATCTGTATTAAGGACTCCTCTTTATTACTTCAAATTTTTTCCATTTTGTCATAAATGTACACATGTAAAATATACAATAAATATCAATGTATACCTGAGATGTCATAAATTTTAGCACTCTCCCACCCCTAATCTCACATGGCCACCCCATTTCCTAGATTCTGTTATTCCATCATAAAAGACAGCCAACTGAAGTTCAGAGAGACTGGATTAAAAGACTTCAGATTAGTGGTGGGACTAGGACTAGAGCCTAGGTCTCATCATACTGAACTTTTTTCTACTACACTGTACTGACCCTTAATAAGCATGTTCTCTGTTTCTCTGAAAAACTAACAGTATACCATTTACAACATGGGAGTCAATAAATTTAATTTATTGATTCAGCTAGAACTTTTCAAGAACTTGGCACTGAGGTGGCATTGGATTGGCCAAAAATTTCGTTTGGCTTCCTGGGGACAGACCGAATGAACTTTTTGGCCGACCCAATAGTAGATGGTATAGAGCTTGCATTTGAGACGGAGAAGCAAGTGACTCAATGAACAAACCAATAAGTGAATGAATAAGGTCAGGTGGCTATTGGTGCCGTGAAGAAAAAAATATAAAGAAAAATGTGAGGATAAAGAAATGATTGGGCACCACACCAAAGTGTAGACGGGGAACATTCTCTACAGAGGCGATACTCGAGCAGAGCTCGCAGGAAGTGACAGAGCAAGTCAGGCAAATATCTGGGGAAAGAACATTCCAGATAGACGCCAAGTAGCATTTGTGCCTCTGCAAGGTCAGTGGCCATGTTCTTGACAACTATTGAAAGAAAATAAGAAAACTAGGAAATAATTTATATGATAGATTGTGTTAGCACTGCATCAGTAAGGATCAAAATATGTATGAGTAGGTAGTTGCAGAGCTATCTTTTAGGGACTTGTAAACATGAACTACATGAATTAGCTGAAAGTTCCTTGGACAGTGAGGAGGTCAAACCAGTCAATCTTAAGGGAGATCAACCCTGAATATTCCCTGGAAGGAATGATGCTGAAGCTGAAGCTAGAGTATTTTGGTTATCTGATATGAACGGACGACTCATTGGAAAAGTCCCTGATGCTGGGAAGGACTGAAGGCAGAAGGAAAAGAGGGCATCAGAGGCTGAGATGGCTGGACGGCATCACTGATGCAATGAACACGAACTTGGGCAAACTCCAGGAAATGGTGAGGTGAAGGATAGGGAGGCCTGGTATGCTGTAGCCCACGGGGTCACAGAGAGTCTGACACGACTGGTGACTGAACAACAGCAACAAGCATGTGTTATTTTCTATTTCTCCACTACTACCACATAGACAGTCAAAGCAATAATAAACGGAAAAATACAAAACTTCTAATGCCGCTGCTGCTGAGTCACTTCAGTCGTGTCCAGCTCTGTGCAACCCCAGAGATGGCAGCCCATCAGGCTCCCCCATCCCTGGGATTCTCCAGGCGAGAACACTGGAGTGGGTTGCCATTTCCTTTTCCAGTGCATGAAAGTGAAAAGTGAAAGTGAAGTCACTCAGTCGTGTCCGACTCTTAGCAACCCCATGGACTGCAGCCCACCAGGCTCCTCCATCCATGGGATTTTCCAGGCAAGAGTACTGGAGTAGGGTGCCATTGCCTTCTCCGAAAACTTCTAATAACACCAATTTTAAAAACAACTTTTATTTCAGTTCAGTTCAGTCACTCAGTCATGTCCAACTCTTTGCGACCCCATGGACTGCAGCACGCCAGGCCTCCTTGTCCATTACCTCCTGGAGTTTACTCAAACTCATGTCCATTGAGTCAGTGTTGCCATCCAACCATCTCATCCTCTGTCGTCCCCTTCTCTACCTGCCCTCAATCTTTCCCAGCATCAAGGTCTTTTCAAATGAGTCAGTTCTTCACATCAGGTGGCTAAAGTATTAGAGTTTCAGCTTCAGCATCAGTCCTTCCAATGAATATTCAGGACTGATTTCCTTTAGGATGGACTGGTTGGATCTCCTTGCAGTCCAAGGAACTCTCAAGAGTCTTCTCCAACACCCCAGTTCAAAACCATCAATTCTTTGGTGCTCAGATTTCTTTATAGTCCAACTCTCATATCCACACTTGACTACTGGAAAAACCATAGTCTCGACTAGACGGACCTTTGTTGGCAAAATAATGTCTGCTTTTTAATACGCTATCTAGGTTGGTCATAATTTTCCTCCCAAGGAGCAAGCGTCTTTTAATTTCATGGCTGCAGTCACCATCTGAAGTGATTTTGGAGCCCCCCAAAATAAAGTCTATCACTGTTTCCACTGTTTCTCTACCCATTTTCCATGTCTTTCAGAATTTTCCACAGTTCACTGTTTGACTTATTTGCTTTTGCTTGTGCTGCGTCTTGTCGCTGCGTGGCTTTTCTCCAGCCGTGGTGAGCAAGGGCTACTCTAGTTGTGATGCCCAGGCTTCTCACTGTGGTGGCTTCTCTTGCTATAGAGCGTGGGCTTTCGGGAACTCAGCCTTCAGTAGTCCTGGCTCCTGGGCTCCTGAGCTCTAGAGCACAGGCTCAATAGTTCTGGCTCACAGGCTTAGCTGCTCTTTGGCATGTGGGATCTTCCCGGATCAAACCCATGTCTCCTGCATTGGCAGGCAGATTCTTGACCACTGAGCCACCAGGGAAGCCCAACACCAAAATTAAAACAGCTCCCCCCCCACCGCCCCCGACTAAACTTCTCTCAAAAAACTCTTGATAAATTCAACTTAGTCTAGCAATTGAAAGTGTTAATTCAGGAAACAGGTTGCTCAGGTTCAGTTCCTAATTCTGTAATTTAATAGGTGTGTGACCTTGGGCAAGTTAATTACCAGCTTCCTCCTCTGTAAAATCAGAGTAATAATAAGGTCTTTTTCATTGGATGGTTGTCACAGCACAGTGACATATATACACATATAAATACATATATGTATGTATAGTGTTTAAAATAGTGCCTAGAACTGAGTACGTTTTCAGTAAATATATCTTAGTATCATCAAACCTGAACATTTCTCGTTTTCTGCTGTTCCTGCATAAATACATGGGAAATTGAGAAGATAGTTGGAAAACTGGAGATTCTTTTCCCCCTTTTACAATTTTTCTGTAAATTGTTCCAAATTACTTGTCATGTAGAAGAATTACCAGTTGCTTTTGCTTCCAAATTAGTTTTATTATTATTAGAGACTTGCTGATTTATTATTTTTTTTGCAGGAACTTATCAATATTTTATTTTATTTTTTTAATTTTATTTTTACTTTATTTTACTTTACAATACCGTATTGGTTTTGCCATACATTGACATGAATCAGCCACAGATGTATATGAGCTCCCAATCCTGAACCCCCCTCCCTCCTCCCACCCCACATCATCTCTCTGGATCATCCCCATGCACCAGCCCCAAGCATCCTGTATCCTGTATTGAACATAGGCTGGTGCTTC